>CAUYON010130098.1:0-29518 GCA_963573935.1 Arctocebus calabarensis | reverse complement strand
AAAGATGCAGCTGCCATAAGAAAGGGATATCACAATCATATGAGAAGAACATGTGGAAAAAGCCTTTTTTCTCTGACTAGCTGAAGGGATTCTTAAAATTGTCAGGGCAATATAAGTATATGATATTATCACCATCATCAGTGTGACCAAGAGTGTCACTAACGCAGAGACAAATCCCATCCTCTCGAGGAGCTGTGTGTCTGTGCAGGAGATCTGCAGGAGGGGGATAGTGTCACAGTAGAAATGATCAACAATGTTGGAGGCACAGAAGTCAAGATTTAGGCCCAAGAGAAGGGGTGGAAAGATGACAAAGAATCCAGCAAGCCAACAACTGAGGACAAGCCGAGTGCAGATTTTGCTGCTCATGATGGTCGTGTAATGCAGGGGCTTACAGATGGCAACATAGCGGTCATAGGACATGGCAGCCAGCAAGTAAAATTCAGATGCTCCAAGGAGGAAGGCAAAAAACACTTGAGTGACACAACTGTTATAGGAAATGGTTTTGTCCCCAGTTGCCATGGTAACTAGCAATTTAGGAATGCATGTTGTAGTATAGGAAATTTCTAAGAAGGAAAAATTTCTAAGGAAAAAATACATGGGAGTCTTCAGATGAGTATCCACAAGGGTAAGCATGATGATGGTCAGATTGCCAGTGATGCTCAGCACATAGGTGAGAAGCAGGAAGACAAACAACACAACCTTCAAGTCTGGGTTATCCGTCAAACCCGCTAGAATGAACACTGTCACTCTTGTACGGTTTCCCATTGTGCTCCTCTGAATTTTACCAGTTCTGAAGAGAAAAAGAAATAACAGCAATACTTAGCGGCTAAGCTAAAGTTAGCAAAGTGCTGCTTCAGATAGAGTGATACCATGTTCATTCATCTTTTAAAGATGCTTATGCCAGGAAGAATAATAGTTTGTATTTCCTTAGTATCGTGAGAGAGAATTAAAACTGTACTATCAGGGAACAATCTATATATTTGGTATTAATGGTCCATCACTTTTATGTGAATAAATTAGAGGGAAATTAAAGGCACTTAAAGAAAGAAAATGCATCTTTTTTCTTGATAGTATGCAAGAGTTTGGATGGTGTGCCATTCTCCAATTAAAAGATTTAATTAAGCAAAATTCAAAATATCATATGCAAACCTCAAAGTAATAAATGTCATTAGAAGTACATAACTTCATATTTTGCAACATTCGTGTGCATGCATACACACACACACACACCCACACACACCTCTAGCCATTGTCAATAACCAGGGCTGGTATATCTTTACAATTGTACAAAACTAATAAAATCCAAATGTCTCATTCTTACCTCATTTACTGCCATGTTAAAGAGATCCAATTTTAGATAAGTGAAATTAAGGCATAGGGAATAATTTTATTTGTTATTCCCTTTCTATCAGTAGTTCTGTCACCTCAATCTCTGATGTTACCCTCACCCCTGCTCACACTATATCCTAATAGCAAATTAGCAGGAACAGTCTGATCACATCAGCGCATGTAACAAGCCACTGCGGTTTTCCTCTGAGGTTATGGTTTGGAGAATGAACCACATAAAGACAAAAGTGAGATATAAGAATATAGAAGCAGAAAGAAATATGTAAATATGGGTTTGGGAAATTGTAGGGAATGGAAGAAGTAAAGACAAAGCTATATGGAAATCTAGAAGGATATTAGATGTAGAATAGAGAAAAAGGTTTAGAGGTGGTAAATAGTCAGTTTAACATCCTCATAAACATTGCCTCTAAACCTTTGAAGTTTTCTAACTGCTTCTATTTTTTATACTTATATTTTTGTTCTTTGTCTGCAACAGAGCTTGAAACATGAACAATCTTGACTTCAGGGTGGCCTAAAAAAAGAAGAGAAGCATTTGATAAATTCCAGTGCATAATGAACCACAGAATAGTGCTAATATAAATTTTAGGAACCATAGACTTCCATATATCTTCTTTCCTATATATATTCTTATATATGGAATATTAATCCTATATATAAGATATTGAAATATGCAGCTAATATGCAATTAAAGAGATGTTATTATAGATAATAATTTTTACATTCAGCATATATTAACAGAGATGGTGAGATTAAGAAACAAATTTGTTCAGATTTTCATAGCTAGTAAATTGGAGATTGGAGATTGAAACTAAAAAAAAACAAACAAACATGTTTTTCCAAGTTATTCCCTTAAAGATGCAATATTTTGTACAGGAATTTTATGGCAGATATAAGGCATTTCTTAAGGAAAACTAAATTAATAATGTCATTAAGGGAAATTTTCTTCCTGGTCATCTTTATCCTCAAACAGATAAAATAATTGTCTTTGTGATATGCATAGCATTGTACATATAAGGCAATGTTTATGAGGATATTAAAGCAACTATTTACCACCTCTAAACCATAGCTTGATGGAGGAATGCACATTTACAAACAAATGATAAACATATTTAAAAAATTTTCCAATAATTTCTAAAGAAGTTTACAGGAAGCAATTTGGATTCTAAGATGGTCTTAGAGGGAGATAAAGAAACGAGACAAGGTATTCCTGAAACATCCCGAACAGAAACAAATTGAAGGGCACACCCCTCACTTCATTAGAATCAATAACCAGAGTTTTGCTGTTAGAACCATATGCTAATAATATAGACGTATATAACTGAAAAGAAATGACTATTATTTCTCCCTGGACATTACTTTCACATTGACATACTTGTAAAGCAATCTGTCACAAAATATTCTATAGGTATACAAATTTCCTCAATGGCAACCATTGTAGAAATCTAGAAATTGTCAAATCACGCCTTTTCCAACTTCGAATGTCATGCACATGAACTGTCCTAACATGCACTCTAAAATAATAAGCTTTACATTATGAAACCATTAGAAATTAGGCTTCTGTATGCAACTTTGTTTACTTGTGTTAGGTATTGAGAATATCAGAAAGTTTTTAAAATGAAAAAACATTTCCATTCTAAGTTACCACCACATTCCATTTGTCTTTTCTCATCATTTTCCCTAAATCAAAATTTTAAAAGTTGGAAAAAGAAAGGTTAGTGCTTTGATGATAAAAATGGAACAAACATGAGTTATGATATATACAACATGGCATATAACCCTTAATTTTTTTAAATATTAATTATCTTTATCTTTTCATGTCCTAAGGCAATTTGTCAAAAATAACCTTGGAAATATGAACATTTCTCTTAAAAACAAAAAACCTTAAAACAAATCAAAACAGGTTTATTCCATCATAATCATGTGTGCTTGAACCAAGCACACTGATGATGCTCATGTACTCTCTGAATGAATCCCCCTCTAGTCTACAATCGTGATTGTTTCTCTCACCTATTGTTTGATTAGCTATTTTACTGCAGGCAGAGTAGTGTATTAAATTTCTCTTTGATTATCATTTATTTATTTGTATATTGAATCCTTTCCTTATTAGTATTACCCACAGTTCCATATAACATTAATAACTCTTAATCCCATGGAGTTTTATGCTTTCGGTTCCCTGAAGGAAAAGGCCTGAAGATTATGACAAATTGTCAGGAGAATATGAGATCCAGGCATATCATTTACCAAAATATTTATTTAACATAAACAACCCTAAACTTTGTCTCCAAGGAAATCAGTATAGTAATTCATCACGACATAGTAGAGCTTTACTAATCTGAGTTAAAACTGAAAATCCCTAACACGTTTACTTTCCTTACAAACAGCCAAATGTCTGCTTGTAGTCAAATAAACTTCCCATGTTTTCATTGCATCCAAAGCACTCTACCAGGTTTGGGGTATGTTTGACCCTTCTTCCTTACATTGTAAGGAGTAACAACTAAAAGTACTTCTCAGGTGGCCAGTTCCAATCCTACCGCCTGGCCCTCTATCTCATTAACAGGTAAATTATGGGGGAACGCTGAAACTCCTCACTCACCACTTGGGCAAAAAAAATTACTGGAATCTGGGGAGTCTCTTACTTCTCTGATCTTCCCCACAGAATACGCATGTGACTTCATCTATCAGAAAATCATCTCTGTCCCCATATCTTTTCTCCAAAATTGTCAAGAACAGGAAGGTGTTCAATAGGTTAGGTGGCCACAGTTTCACAGACCCTGGCAGGAGGCAGGAGACAATAGATGTTATGACTCAGGGCACAGCAGGTGCCATGAGCTCCATGTTTGCATCAGTTCCCCTTGCCTCCCCTTCCCCAGGAGGAGCAATGCAGAGACAGCCCACATGGATGTTGCAGGAACAGTCTGTGTCCCAGCTGAAAAACCCTAAGCTTAGGAAACCTCCACTATTTTGGAAAATTGCCCAACCTTGCCACATTGGGAGACATTTTCTTAATAATCTTAATGAGAAAAACAACACACTTTCTGCCCTTAAGGGAAAAATTATTTCTATCTTTCCAAACTGAAGGATACATATACAAAACACCTTTGTAAAAATACTACGAAACAAGAGCTAATACAAGTTGTGTGGAAACACCATGGAGAATTGCACCCCCAGATCATGACTTTCACAAGTTGTTGCATGAACCTGAGCCTGAAACAGAGGAATTTGGAATTAGTTTCTAAAGACAGTGCTATGACCAAAAACGATAGAATATTATGAATCCATGGCATCCACCCAAAAATCACTTGTGAAAAAGCTTATATTGAAAGATGGCCTTTCTCAAACTGAATGTAGGTTATGGAGAGCAATATGATAAGTACGTGGAAGGCAAACACAACACAACACACACTGTGAGGAGAGAAGGCTACTTCCAGCCACACTGAGGATCTTAAAAAAAGAACATGACAAATTTGTGACTTTAAGTTGCTAGCTTGACTTATAGACAGCAAACCATGGCATTTCTGTGACTGTCCTAAATGTATTTAATAATAATTTACAATTTATACTGACACATGCCTAGGAAATATATATGACAAGAGACTCTTAGGGTAATAGTACAAAGAGAAAGCAAATATAATTTTATGTCTAGGTGAGGTTATTAATATATTTCTACTGATTGTGGATTTAATGGAAAAACTCAAACTTCAATGGAGGCTGTAATTTTTTGTTCCATTTGGTGACTGTAACTTGGAGTCATGAATATTTATCCTAATGAAGTATTGGCCAAAATACTTACTTTAATGAAGAAAAATAAATTTAAAGATATAGGGCAATGATGACATGAAGTAGTTTTATCATATACAACTCACTTATCCCTTCGCTTTGTAACTGGAGAAGACCCACAAGAAAATGCTTTCTCTGAAGTATTGACATATTCTTATACACAAGGGGATTTGCCAGCAGCTTTAAAAAGTACTGTAACCTCTATTCCGAAATGAAGCCTTTCTGAAAATAAATTCCTTGATTTTATTGGAGATGATGTTTCATGGGAAGGCAGAGGTTATGTTATAGCATCTAACTGAAGATGGCGAGTGGGCTGTGGTTACTGATTGTTTACTAAAGTATTACCAAATTTGCATAATACACTTTAGGAGTAACTAACCAAACTCCTAGGACTAAAAAAAACAGGAAGCTCATTAAGTTCCTAATTGGTCCATGTAGTTGAGAGAACTCTAGGACACTGAAAGAAGGATTCAACCACTATAATGAAGTTAGAGCTACTGATCTAATTACAAATTACAGCCATTTCCTAGAACCAGAACCCACGAAGAAAGTTTTTGAGGAAGGATCATACACTGATATTAATACCTCAATTTTCCTTTAGTCTTCCTCAAAGCATGTGTGGTCCTTTCCCAAGAAAACTGTCCCATAAAGATAGGGAAATATGGAGTTTCAGAGACTGTTTGACTTAATTTCTGAGCTAACTTTAATTACAATGACTATAGGAGGCCAGGGTGTTCATTCAAAATAGTGGAAGATAATTGGGTTGGAAGAAGGTTTATTGAAAAATCGTCAGTATGTGCTAATCTATATTTCAGTGATATATTCTAGTCTATATGCAAAATTTTCCTGTGAATATATTTTAAAAAGATATATTCAAAAGAGATACATTCAGGACCAAGTAGAAAACCCTGAAGTATCCTTCTCATTAACAAATAGTAAATATAAGGCATCATTATAGCCTTAGTAATACTTGTGAGCTTAGTGTCACCATTGAAGAGTCACAAGAGGAAGATGCAGGAGTGATGATTTATTCACATACCAGTTAAACTTACACATTTGCCTCTCCTGACACAGATAAATCTTAGAAGATAACAGTGAATTTATAAGCTAAATTAGGTGATAATTTCAATTGCAACTGTCTTTTAAGTCATGGCTCATGTATTTGAATAAATCAAAACAATTCTGGCACTAAATATCCAGTAATTAATTTGATGAATGCATTTTCATGGTTCAATAGATAACATCAGAAACATATCACATAGTTTGTCATAAAAATGGTATCTCCTGGGTGGCGCCTGTGGCTCAGCGAGTAGGGCACTGGCCTTGTATACTGAGAGTGGCGCGTTCAAACCCAGCCTCGGCCAAACTGCAAAACAGAAATATAGCCAGGCGTTGTGGCAGGTGCCGATAGTCCCAGCTACTGGGGAGGCTGAGGCAAGAGAATCGCTTAAGCCCAAGAGCTGGAGGTTGCTGTGAGCTGTGTGATGACACAGCACTCTACCAAGGGCCATAGAGTGAAACTCTGTCTCTACCAAAAAAAAAAAAAAATAGTATACCTTCTAATTCCAGCCCTTTGCTATTCCTCGCTTATTTCATGACTCAGCAAACTACAGCCCATTACTTGAATACGACTGTTTTTGCACAACCTTTTACCTAGGAATTATTTCTTTTTACATTTTTAAAGGATTGTTAGAGGGAAAAGAGGGAGGAGGAAGACGAGGAAGAGACACGTATGAGAGTATGATGATACATTAATAGTCATTTTGAAAATTTCTATCAGATACAGAATCAAAATTTCTAGGCAAAATAATTTTAGAAAACACATTAGAGAGAACTATGCACTTTTATTTTACAAGTAGACATATCCAAATTTTCCCTTTTCTATGATCTCAGGTTAGGCATTAATAATGAGATTCCTTAAGATATTACTCATTGTTCTATTCTAAAATAGATGGTATGTTAGCAAAAAACAAAAAAGCAACCAGCTTTGAAAAGAAACTTGAAATAAGTAATTTAAAAATTGATTGACAGAAATCATGCTATGTTTTTTGTTACTAAAAGTTATGTAGACACATTAAATAAAATATGCTCAAGTGCCCATTAGAAAACTTGGAAACAAAGTCGTTTTAAAAGGTTTTTTAAATCTTACAATGAAAAAATTAGTGTGCTTTTAAAATATTTATAAAAATCAAAAAATCAAGACAACTAATTAACAGCAGAGAAGATGGAATAATTACTATGATTTCCTCTTAATTTCCTCTGCATGTTACTATGAAACATTTTATTGTGTTATGAGAACCTTAATAACTAAGTATTAGGTATAATAAACATGGAATAAGACTTTCATATCATTTAACAAAAGAATTAAATCATATTTTAAAATTAAATTCCTTTATTAAGTTATTCATATTTTACAATACGAATTAAATCATATTGATTTAAATAAAATGAAACTAATATTTTTACCATTAATAAAATTAAAAGTTATATCCTGAAGTTGTATTAGAAACTAAATTGTTTCTTTGCTATAATTTCTCTTCTTAATTTCATCTTTATATTAAAATTTTAAACTATTTTATACTATAGTTCATTGTATAATTTTTAAATAAATAAATGTACATATGCTGTTAATACCTACATATTTTATTAAGACTTTTTTATAAACAATTGAAGATGAACACTTAGAAAAAGGAAAACTTCATAATTTTTGAAAGTACAATGAATTTAATGTTTGAAGATAACTTTATGTTCTAAGGAATTTTTTCTCAAGCTCTATGTCATTATATGCTAAATAAATATTATCTTCTTATATACCATAATTCCAAGTTCATGACAGTATTAATTATTCTCCTTGGACTTCAAAGGATTTTTGAAAGCCTATTTTAAAGTGTCAGATAAAAAAATAAGCAAAATGTTTGAGATATAGTATGATGAGATTTTATTGTATCATAATGTTTAATTATCTCTCAGTGCTCATACACACAACATGTTTATAACAAATATGAAGTTTTCCAACATTTAAACATTATTATTTCATATCACTGATTATCAAATCTAATTCATTAATTGTTCTATAATAGACATTCTGAACCTGGTTTGAAATTTCCATACTAATTTCCATTATGCCATATTTGAAACTTTTTATTTCTGAATTCATTACCCTGAATCTTATTTCTTCATTCATTGGCTTCATTATTTCATGTATTTGTCCCTTATTAGTCACTAGGTTAGGTAACTAAGGTTAGGTAAAGGCAATGTAGAAGTCTATAATATGTACATTCTATTGCAGTACACAACTATGGTTAATTACATGTGATATGATAAGCCTCATCCAGAGCTAACTACAAAAAAAATAAAAGTTTGTGTATGGAGTGACTAACAAACACTTGTTAACAAGAGCCTTCCACAGGATGTTCTATATCATTAACTTTAGCCAATAACAGAAGTTTTGTAAAGTAGGACAAAAGATTTGGGTAAGGGTCAGAAGTCTATGTAAGAGAAAACATACAATTTTTACATTATGCTCAATAATATGACATGGTTGAATAATAGGACTGCTACTTGGAAGAGATAAGAAATGAAACTGGAAAGGCCAGATTATGAAAA
The DNA here is from genome assembly GCA_963573935.1 of Arctocebus calabarensis. Lineage (NCBI taxonomy): Eukaryota > Metazoa > Chordata > Mammalia > Primates > Lorisidae > Arctocebus > Arctocebus calabarensis. The sequence continues at coordinate 20,788 of CAUYON010130098.1, read as the reverse complement.
TATTTGAGGAGCTCAATATTATTGTGGACACAATAGAAAACCATCAAACATTTATTTAAAAAATAGTGTCATTATCCATTTGTATTTTAGAAAGTATTCTTCACACGATTAGGGAGAATAAGTTATAGATCAAAGATTGGAAGGCTATTTCAGACAATTAATATACCCTGAGTTGAGCTTGTCTCAACACTTAATGTATATTAGTAAAATACGAAATTAGTTATTTTTTCTCAATTTCAGAGAAGAAAGACGAGGAATGAAATACATAGGAACACAAAACGAATTTTAAAGGCTAGCAGAGATTCAAAATCAAAAGTTCTCATAATGCATCCTGCTGGTATTAACACAGTACACCAGATTACTGATGATTTACTTTAAATGAGTGAAAAATTACTTCAACTAATCATTTTCCATGATAGCTATTGCCTAGAGTGTCTTTCTTTTGCATTTTCTGTTATCCATTTATAAACTGTAGAACTGGAGGGGGAAAACATGCTCTGCATTCTAAGCTGTTAAATAGGAATATGCTTCTGTGCTTTGAAAAGTTATTGATAATTGTTTTTGAATACAAAGGAAAAAGGAGAAGTTATACTCTTTGATCTATATTAAAGGATTAATAAATTTACCTACATATTAAATTTTTTAAAGAACCAAATAGACTTAGAGTTCATATGTAAAAAATAAGTTATATGCAAGGAAGATGAGGCAGGAAAAAAAGAATACATTAAATAACAAACTTGATATTTGGAAAGAAAAAACAAATATTACACATAATTGTATTTGGCAGTAACCTAACACACAGATAAAGCTCTTCAGAAGAAAATCTGAGATATTCTGGAAACAGAAGTTTTGTCAAATTTCAAACAGTTTGAGTCAAATTTTCTTAAGTTAATTATAAAGTCAAAAATTTGTGCATATAAAGTTAACTTAATGATGAAAAGAAAGCTTCAAGGAAAAATTAAATAACTTTACTAGTAATATATTTTCCTTTTTTTTTTTTTTTTTTTTTGCTATTATACCTCCCATTCTTCCCTTCACCAGAAACCCATCAACTTTACCCAGCAAAACCAAGCTTTCTAAACAGAGAACCAAAAGTTTCAAATAACATGAATGGATTTCTTGTATTTAAAAATCTATAATGGTCAGAAACTTTATATATATGGTGGCCAAACTGAATAAGAAGGTAAAAAAATGCATCTGGTTTCTCCTAAGCTGTCCCTAACTCCAACGTCACTTTTTGGGTACAACTAGTGATCGAAACAATGTTTTGCAATTTCTGTGACAACATCTTAATTTCAAAAGAATCTGGGGCTGAGCTCAGTGGCTCAAATCTATAATCCTAGCACTCTGAGAGGCCAAGGATTATGGATTGCCTGAGCTCAGGATTTCAAGATCAGAGTGAGCAAGAGATCTCATTTCTCTTAAAAATAGAAAACACATAGGTTTTAAACCAACTAAAGTAAGAAAGGATAATGATGGTCACTTCCTATTTTAAGGATAATACTCAATATGATGAGATTTCAATTATTAATATTGATGCACCCAACCAGAATGCACCTCAATTTATAAGAGAGACTGTAACAGACATGAGCAACTTGATTTCCTCCAGTTCCTCCAGATAATAGTCAGAGATTTTAACACTCCTTTGGCAGTGTTGGATAGATGAAACTAACTTTTAATATAAAGATGAAATTAAGAAGAGAAATTATAGCAAAGAAACAATTTAGTTTCTAATACAACTTTAGGATATAACTTTTAGTTTTATTAATGGTAAAAATATTAGTTTCAACACTACTTTGGCAGTGTTGGGGAATTATTATTAGAGGTAATAAGAAACTAAGCAAAGAAATTTGAGATTTAAACATAACCATTCAACATTTGGATTTAACAGACATCTACAGAACATTTCATCCTAACAAAACTGAATACACATTCTTCTCATCAGCCCACAGAACATACTCCAAAATCGATCACATCTTAGGTTACAAGTCTAACCTCAGCAAATTTAAAAGAATAGAAATGAATCCTTGCATCTTCCCGGAACTTCATGCAGTAAAAGTTGAACTCAGTAAGAACAGGAATATGCATACTTATTTAAAAACATGGAAGCTAAATAACCTTATACTGAATGATAGCTATGTCATAGATGAAATTAAGAAGGAAATCACCAAATTTTTGGAACAAAATGACAATGAAGAAATGAATTATCAAAACCTCTGGGACACTGCAAAGGCAGTCCTAAGAGAGAAATTTATATCACTGCAAGCCTTCCTCAAGAGGACAGAAAGAGAGGAAGCTAACAACTTAATGGGACATCTCAAGCAACTGGAAAAGGAAGAATGTTACAATCCCAAACCCAGCGGAAGAAAAGAAATAACCAAAATTAGAGCAGAATTAAATGAAATTGAAAACAAAAGGATTACAAAACAGATCAATAAATTAAAAACTTGTTTTCTTTAAAAGATCAATAGATAAACCTTTGCCTAACCTAACCAAGAGAAAAAAGAGTAAAATCCCTAATTTCATCAATCAGAAATGGTAAAGACGAAATAACAACAGACTCCTGAGAAATCCAAAGAATCCTTAATGAATATTACAAGACTCTTTATTCTCAGAAATATGAAAAGGTGAAAGAAACTGACCAAAACTTGGAAGCACGCCACCTTCCAAGACTTAGCCAGAATCAAGTGGAAATGTTGAACAGGCCCATATCAAGTTCTGAAATAACATCAACTATATAAAATCTCCCTAAAAAGAAAAGCCTGGGACCAGATGGCTTCACATCATAATTCTACCAAACCTTTACAAAGGAACTACTACCAATATTACACAACCTTTTCCAAGGTTGTGTATTAGAAAAAGAAGGAATACTACCCAACACATTCTATGAAGCAAAAAAGAAGGAATACTACCCAACACATTCTATGAAGCAAAAAAGAAGGAATACTACCCAACACATTCTATGAAGCAAACATACCTTGATACCCAAACTAGGAAAAGAACTAACAAGAAAAGAAAATTATGGACAAATATCACTAATGAATATTGATGCAAAAATATTCAACAAGATCCTAACAAACAGAATCCAGCAATACATCAAACAAGTTATACACCATGACCAAGTGGGTTTTATCCCAGGATCTCAAGGCTGGTTCAATATACGTAAATGTATAAAAATAATCCAGCACATAAACAAATAAAAAACAAAGACCATATGATTCTCTCAGTTGATGCAGAAAAAGCTTTTGATAATATCCAGCATCCCTTCATGATCAGAACACTTCAGAAAATTGGTATAGAAGGGAAATTTTCTAATCTGATAGAGGCCATCCACGGCAAACCCACAGCCAATACTGTATTGAATGGAGTTAAACTGAAATCATTTCCACTCAGATCAGTAACCAGGCAAGGTTGGCCATTATCTCCACTGCTCTTTAACATTGTAATGGAAGTTTTAGCCATCACATTTAGGGAAGAAAAGGCAATCAAGGGTACCCAGACAGAGTCAGAAGAGATCAAACTTGAACTCTTCACAGAAGATATGATTGTATATCTGTAAAACACAAGAGATTCTACTACAGACCTCTTAGAAGTGGTCAAAGAATACAGCAGTGTCTCAATTTACAAAATAAACACTCATAAATCTGTAGCTTTTATAATACCAACAATTACCAAACTGAAAAAACAGTCAAGGACTCTATTCTGTTCACAGTAGTGCCAAAGAAGATGAAATCTGTGGGAGTTTACCTAACAAAGGAGATGAAAGATCTCTATAAAGAGAACTATGAAACTCTAAGAAAAGAAATAGCTGAAGATGTTATCAAATGGAAAAACATACCATGTTCATGGCTGGGAAGAATCAACATTGTTAAAATGTCCATACTACAACAGAATAGAGAACCAAGAGATTGACCCAGCTACTTACCATTATTTCATCTTTCACAAGCCAATTAAAAACATTCAGTGGGGAAAAGATTTCCTACTTAACAAATGCTGATGGGTGAACTGCCTGGCAACCTGTAAAAGACTGAAACTGGACCCACACATTTCACCATTAAATAAGATAGACTCTCACTGGATTAAAGATTTAAACTTAAGACATGAAACCATAAAAATACTAGAAGAAAGTGCAGGGAAATCTCTTGAAGGAATCAGCCTGGGCAAATATTTTATAAAGAGGACTCCCCAGGCAATTGAAGCAGTATCAAAAATACACTCCTGGGACCTGATCAAACTAAAAAACTTCTGCACAGCCAAGAACACAGTAAGTATAGCAAGCAGATAGCCCTCAGAATGGGAGAAGATATTTTCAGATTATACCTCCAACAAAGGATTAATAACCAGAATCCACAAAGAACTCAAATGTATTAGCTAGAAGAGATCAAGTGACCCCATCTCAGGGTGGGCAAAGAACTTGAAGAGAAACTTCTCTAATAAAGACAGGCACACGGCCTACAAACACATGAAAAAATTCTCATCATCCTTAATCATCAGAGAAATGTAAATCAAAACCACTTTGAGATATCATCTAACTCCAGTAAGATTAGCCACATCACAAAATCCCCAAAACCAGAGATGCTGTCATGGATGTGGAGAAAAGGGAACACTTCTACACTGCTGGTGGGTATGCACACTAATATTTTCCTTTTGGAAGGATGTTTGGAGAATACTTAGAGATCTAAAGATAGACCTGTCATTTGATCCTACAATTCCTCTACTAGGTATACATCCAGAAGAACAAAAATCACTTTATAACAAAGATGTTTGTATCAGAATGTTTATTGCAGCCCAATGCATAATTGCTGAGTCATGGAAGAAACCCAAATGCCCATCAAACTACGAATGGATTTATAAATTGTGGTATATGTACACCATGGAATATTATGCAACCTTAAGGAAAGATGGAGATTTTACCTCTTTCATGTTTACATGGATGGAGCTGGAACATTTTCTTCTTAGCAAAGTATCTCAGTAATGGAAGAAAAAGTATCCAATGTACTCAGTCCTACTATGAAACTAGTTTATAGCTTTCGTATGATAGCCCAATTATAGCCCAAGAATATGGGGAAAGGGGAAAGTGATGGGAGGGGAGGGAGGAGAATACATGGAGGGAGGGTAATTGATGGGACCCTACCTATGGTGCATCTTACAAGAGTACATGTGAAACTTACTAAAATGCAGAATATAAATGTCTTAACACACTAACTAAGAAAATGCTGTGAAGGCTATGTTAACCAGTTTGATGAAAATGTTCCAAATTATATATAAAACCAGCACATTAATTGCACTAATGTATAAAGCTAGGATTAGTAAAAAAAAAAAGAAAAAAATAGAAAACACTTTCAGATAAATAAAAACTGACAATATGTTGCCAGGGAACTGAACTGTAAGAATGGTTAAAGGCAGTTCTACTGATGAAAGAAAACTAAATTATCCCAAGGATACCCATGGATCTTTGCAGATATGGAAATGCTGATTGATCTCCCCTGTCACACCTTTAGAGAACATTGAAACTAATCCCATTTAATGAATCATAGAAATTTACACTGTAGAAAATCAGGTGCCACTGAAAGTTTTCAGTCTACTGCCCCAAGAATATATTGTATTTGAATATTTGCAATTTCTTGCTCTTCCAACTTATTTTCCATGGATTGAATAACCTTTTGTTATTCACTATTTTATGAGTCTGTTTCTTAGTGCAGTTCTAATTTAAGTTTCTTAATGCCAACACCTGATGCAAAATTTGGAAACTGGAAGAGATACAGAGGCTATTATTCTCCAGAGGTGTTTGTGATCAGTTTGGAAAACAAAGGTGAGATCCATAGGTACTAATCATTAATTATATGAGAACAGCCTGTTCTCCTGCTAAGAGTATTGGTGAGCATTTTCCCAGAATTACTGAAAGTCACTGTCATTTCCCACTGACTATGTTTTTCTAAACCATTCTTTTCAGGCTTAAATCTGAAATCTCTAATGTTAGTTTCCTTAACTTTCTCTCCGGTGCTCAAACTTTTGCTCCCCTAGTTCTTCAAAATAAAGTTGATTCTTGGCACCTGTGACATAAAAAGAGTAGGAGTTAATTTGAGCCCATAATGGGTGTCTAAAATGAACAAATAGTGAAGGAGTTTATTCATGTATGTCCTTCCACTTTTCATTGCCTTGGAGTAGAGTCACCAAGATATGGTGGAACCACCCTTTCCAGTTAACATATTTGGTCAGACAGCATATTTTTAAAGAATGTTACGGGAAGATAGAGGCCTTCAGGGACTGGCATCTCAGAATATGGGATATAATCATTTTCACACTGCTCAAAATAAATGATTGAGTCTCTGCAGAGACTTAAACTATTGGAATAAGAGAGAGAAAGTTGGGTATGACAAATGGACATTAGATATTCTGCTAAATCATATCACCAAAAGGAATGAACTATGGATGCAGGAAATAACATGAGTGAACCTCAAAAATACTATGCTGAACAAAATCTACTATACATACATTTCACACAGTGTGCTTTCTCCTATCAGAAATTTCAGAAAATCTGCAATGAACTTATGCTGGCTAAAAAACCACCAATGGTAGATGGAGGTGGGTTGGGGTAGGAGAACAACTGGAAAGAGGAAAGGGGGACTATTCAGTAAGATGTAAGTGTTCTCTATCTTTATTGTTACAGGAGTGTGAATATTTGCCCAAATGCACTGTTTTAAAATGATTGTGTGCTATCATATGTCAGCTATACTTAATTAATTTGGTGAAAATTGACAAGTGGAATTGATTATGAGACTTTTAATTAATAAATTATTTTCCATATATGGAAAGTTTCCCAAACCCACTTGTATAAGTAAATTATACCTAGAATTTTTTTCATGGAATATTAATGCTAACAGACTTCAGAGCCTGGTAGAGTAAATATAAGCAGTTATACTCAATGCCTTAATCCATGCAACTCTCCAGGTGAAATCCATTCTGTAGAATCTAATTTATTTGCATAATTTACACCTCTGAATACAGCAGTCTTGTACTAAGCACTTTCTTATTCATCTTCCAATGTATGTTGTAAGTGGTAATTTCTCTTGGAACATTACTTTGATATTTAAAATTAAGATTTTCTACCTCTTTTGTGTCATAGCATCTATTACATTACATATACTAATTATGAGGTTACGTGTTTATCTCTCACAGCTTCAGCAAAGCAAAATACTTAAGAGCAGATGCAAAGCTTAGTAATTAACATACATATTGAAATAATTCATGTCACTATATATAGCAAGGTTCACTTGTTCAAAGCATTTAGTGCATATAACTGTCATTTACGCCAAGATTTTCCTAGGCAAAGACAGAATTTAATGTTTTGGATTGAAGAAGGCAGTTTACTACTAGAAAGTAGAAATATGTACACTTAAGAGAAGAACATAGAGCGCTACAGAGTACAGAGAGAGAGTTGATATATGATATAAAATGATATATGATATAAATGATATAGGATAAATGATAATATATGATAAATGATAATATGATATAAAAATACCCAAGTAGATTTGAACTAATATAACTGAAGACTGCATTCAATTTTTGCATTCACATTCCAAAAGCATGTTGTTTATGTCCAAACTTTGTCTCCTTGTCTTGACAATAACAAAATCTCTGAAGCATATCCTTGAAAGCTTCTTTCACTTGCTGGTTCCTTAGAGTATAAATGAAGGGGTTGAGTAAAGGGGCAACAGAAGTATTGAGCACAGCTACTCCTTTAGTTAAGGTCACCCTTTCCTTTGCTGATGGTTTCATATACATAAAGATACAACTCCCGTAAGTAAGAGAGACAACAACCATGTGTGAGGAACAAGTGCAAAAGGCCTTTCTTTGTTTGTTGTTGAACACATGGGAATTTTAGAACGGTCTTGATAATGTATGTGTAGGAGAGTACCATCAACAACAATGTGATGACAAGTGTCAGCACAGCTAAGATAAAAGTCATCACTTCTATGAAATGTGTATCTGTGCAAGAGATCTGCAGAATGGGAGAAGTGTTGCATAAAAAGTGATGAATAGTTCTGGAAGCACAGAAATCCAGCTTGAGCCCCAAGACCAAAGGGGGAAAGATGATTAGGAATCCAGTTACCCAAGAGCTGAGGATAAGCTGGTAGCATACTTTGGGTCTTATAATGACTGGCTAATGCAGGGGTTTGCAAATAGCAACATAGCAGTCATAGGACATGGCAGCCAGAAGGTAAAATTCTGTAACTCCTAATAAAAAAAAAAAAAGAACAACTGAGTTGCACAACCATTATGGCAAATGGTTTTTTCTCCAGTCAGAATACTTACCAAGAATCCTGGGATGTAGGCTGTTGTCAATGAAATTTCTAAGGAGAAATTCCGAAGGAAGAAATACATTGGAGTCCTGAGATTGGGATCCAGCAGAGTGAGAAGGATGATGATTAAGTTCCCCATCAAGCTCAAGATATAATTACAAAACAGAAAAAGGAAAATCATAATTTGTAGCAGAGGATCGTCTGTCAGTCCAAGCAGAATGAACTCTATCTCCATTGATTGGTTCTTCACTTTTTTTCTTTTTCTCTCCAAATCTACAGAAAACAAAACTCAATGTCTCAAGTAAGAAAAGGTACGGTTTTCATTCTCAGCTACAGAAAGTTCCATATTCGACAACTTACATGTGTTCCAACGTTTTACAAAGCAATTTCAAGTTCATCAAAATGAACTTGTCCTCCACTTCACTCATGTTTATAGGAATGCTGAGGTGCTTCTCTTGTCCAGAGTTGAGGAATTCCTACTTAGCATATTATAGGAAGCTCATCAATTTGTTGAAATGAAGTTTCTATAATTTGATTAGTTTCAGTATTTGATCCAGCTTTCAAACACTTTATCCAAATTGGTTGTTAAATATTTAATATTTTTTAATTTCTGAATTTAGCTAATACCTCAAATAATTTATTAACAAGATATTCATTCATTATCAGTACTATTTATATTTTAGTTACTTACTTTTTGGCTTATTTTCCTTTAGTTTTTCTTATTCCATCTGACTATTTGTATGCACTTTTCATCTGCACATAGATTAACATTAAAATAAACAACTTTTCCATACGCCATTAACAATGCCTCAATTCTGTATGGTAGAAAGAAAACAAACAAAAAAAACTAAAATTAGCCCTCATATATTTTATCTTCCTTTTTTCTTTAACACTTATAATTGTCTCATATTTCTTTCTTGTACAAATATACTAAGATGCTAAGTGTTTTTATTTTAAATACAGTATGAAATGTTTTGAGAGCTAGCTGTGGTTCTTGTTACTGATATTGCAATTACATTTCATAGTGACTGTTTAAAATTTATTTTAAAAATTATTTTATTTACACACACTAGAATAAAAGCTTCTTTGTCTTGGCCAATTTTCAGAATTGCCAAGCAATCATTATTCAAAAGAGCTTTCTTTAATTTTCATATTACTCTTTCTAATATATTAACCATGATATTAAAAATTCCACACAAGTTATGGAGAGTGGGCTGTCAGACAGCAGGGCCCTCACAGCCTGGGGGACATTCAGAGAATGAACCCCCAACTACTTCTCCTCCATTCCCAAAACAGCCATATTCCTTTCTTCATGCTCCCTCTGCCAAAAGTCATGTAGCTCTTTCTTTGATAGTTAACTATGCAGACATTCTTGTGAACTTTACATTCTTTACATTCTTACTCCTCCTGACAACCCTGTACAGGGGTTGTCACAGATTGCCACTAATCAAATTATAGAAACTTCATTTCAACAAACTGATGAGCTTTCTATAATATGCTAAGTAGGAATTCCTCAACATCATTTTATTATCATATGTTAATAAACTTGAGTAGAAACCACTAAGTCACATAGTTCTTCCTTTGTTTTGTCAACTATACAGAGATCTTCATGATCTTTGCCTTCTTATTTCTTGTCATATGTTACCAAAGTTGAGTAGAAACTTTTAATATGATGATTTGCCTTTATTAAAGTCGTTTATATTTCCCTATTGTACTATAAGTCCAAAATTTGTCTTTCATTTATGCTATTTCCCCATATTGTTTATGCTACCTCCTCCTGACAACCCTGTACAGACACAACAAAATAAAGCTGATTTTTGTGCTTTCATGCTGGCTGCAGCCATCAGCTCAGTCAGCCCTCCTGATTCCATCTTTTGCCTCTGTGTCTTCTCTTGTGCTGTATTTCCCTTATTCCCCACCCATACCACTCTGGTTCATGACAACAAGTGATATTTTCTTTTTTATTAACATTTTTAAAATATATTTCTCTGAGTTTCTAGATAACTTGTGTTATTTTATTTACACATATTCTTTTTAAAGCTACTGAATCCCTAATTTTGTTTTCAACATATCTGATTGTTTTTTACCAGTCTTAATTTATATAACCTTCATGAAAATCATTTTAATTCATGCATAATTACTCTTACAACATACAATGTTTCTACATTTTTATTCCTTGGGGTTTTCATTAATCACTCCATGTAATGTATATGCATATGTATAATTATAATGTATAATTGACTTATAACAATATACATATATTATTACCTGTAATGTAATAAACTTAAATGTATCTTTTTCTTGGATGTTGTAGAAATTTCATGATATAATAGATTAAATATCACTATTAATGACATTATTTCTTTAATCATTGTTCTGTTGATCACAATCTTAGTATTGCTAAACACAATAACTACCTTCAACCTTGACCTAATAAATGTGTTTTATAAATGTGTTTTTTCAATTTTCTCAAAATTCAACCTGTATTCCTGCATCAAATCATTACATGGATCTTCTAAAGATATACCCCAAATAACTAAAAACAAATAAATAAATATAGTAAAAAATAGCTACTCTGTTTCATGATTCATCCCAAAGCTTAAACAGATAGATTCAGAATATGAATTAAAAACCCATTTGTATGTCAAAAAATGCATGCTACTGCATTTTATGTATGTATGTGTGTACATCCATAATAAGTATTTTTACTTCTTCATCCCCCAAAATTAATCAAACAACACAATTTAAGAACAAATTTAATTTCTTGACTTGGATTTCCAAAGTTTTTTCTAACTTCTGTTTCAGAGAAAGATCATTAAAAATTATCTTATCTTATAGAGGGTACATTGAATTTATTTTTCTGTTATGTTGGTACATGGTGAAGGCTACAATTAGTGTGGTTATAATCATTTTAAGACATCACTAATTATTAAAGAGATATGGTTTAAATAAAAATGAAATGTAAAGTTATTTGTGTTTCAAAATATATCCTACTTTGGGCGGTGCCTGTGGCTCAAAGGAATAGGGCATCAGCCCCAAATGCTGGTGTTGGTGGGTTCAAACCCTGCCCCAGCCAAAAACTGCAAAAAAAAAAAATTATATCATAATATATCCTACTTTTACTTAAGTTGAAATCCACTATACGTCTAAGGATTCAGACACAAACAAATCCTAATGTCTCTCTATCATTCTTTGAAGTCTGATAAATTTTCTAAAAGTTTTAATCAATGTTTAACTGAATGAGTTATACCAAAGTTTAAAACCTAGGGAAAAGAACAGCCTTTAAGTAAAAAAATTCAACATACCTCATGACCCTAATTAAGCTACAGTTACAATTTTCTCTTTTAGCTCAACAAAAACATACGGGAATTTTTTGAAATTACAAATCAAAAGAAAAAAAATATTCCCTGGAGATTGACGTTGAGAATGTACTGTATGTATGTATGTGTGTGTGTATAATATATATAAACAAATTATACTGTTTCTTTTTAAAATCTATGAAACATACCAGAAAAACAACAATTTTAACCACAGTCCTGAGGCAATGTAAGAAAATCTATTGGTCTAAGGTGTTTTTTAAGACATTTTTTTTGTTAGGCCAGGAGCAGTGGCTCACACCTATAATCTTAGCACTCTGGAAGGCCCAGGTGGGTAGATGGCTTGAGCTCAGGAGTTTGAGACCAGCCTGAGCAAGAATGAGACCCTGCTCTACTAAAAATAGACAAATTAGCTGAGAGTTGTGATTGGCACCTGTAGTACCAGCCACTTGGGAGGCTGAGGCAAGAGAAAGGCTTGAGCCCAAGAATTTAAGGTTGCTGTGAGCTTTGATCATGCCATGGCATTCTACCAAGGGTGACAGAATGAGACTTTGTCTTCAAATAAATAAACAAAACAATAAATACACATACATAAAATATAACAAAAATTATATTTCACCCCAAAAGTAAAAATTAAGAACATGTCTATAGTAGGGTTGAATATTGGAGGACAATTTAAAATGACAATTTCAATTGTGTAGTGATAGGATGCTTTCTGAGGATTATATGAGATTTTTATTAAAACAGCATAAACATTTTTAATAAAATGATTTAAATTTATCTGAAAAATATAGATAACTCTTTTGTACAGATCTGAGTTGGGGAATATTTAACAATAAGTCATGTGATGTGGACCATCATAAACATGACTGACCACAGAAGATTAAGCTGAAGAACTTAGCTTGAGACAAATCAATTTTGCTTCTGAAATTTGAAGAATTAGTTCTTAATGATGAGTGGTGAACTGAGTAGAACACAGCCTCAGTGGATATTCTGGTCTGAAGTGGCAAAATGTGGGGCTATGTATTTATTATTTTTTGCCATAATATACTCCTCAACTTTCCTCTCATAATCCTTTGTAAATTCTAGCAATGCCTGAAATTTTTATGAGACTCTTGTAGTAATTTTACTTTTATTGTCTTATATTCTAATTGAGAAATGAAAAATAACAATCCTAACTTTTGCATTTGGACTGCCTGGCAAATACACTAATAGTGTTTATTGAGAGTCCATATCTATGGAACACTTTCAGCAAGATTTAAATCTGCCAGAACACTTCTCTCTATGATTGCCCAAATCTACAAATCTGGAATCTATGAATACATGGGATATTGCTCCCTAGTAAGGTCATGCAATCTATGACCATAAACTGCCCAGATGAGTACTTTCAACTGTTATCTTAAAAATAAGGTAGCTAAATTTTTTTTATTCTGCATTGCTCAGTTTATTTGTCTGTTCTTCCTCTTTACTGGAGGTGTTTTCCTTTGCCAAGAATGGGGTCTTTTGTTCCCCTCTTCCTTCAAATTAATAAGATATCATATTTTCACTAAAATATTTATTAACTTTTTTTGTGGAAGGGAAGGTATTTTATATTACTTTAAATGATAAAAATTTGAGGTTTTTTTTGACACAAAACATGCAAGTTTTGATATTTTTCTTTTGAATAACAAATAAATGTTTTTTAATCATGGGTAAAATTATTACAATAATAAAATCTGAAAGATTAATGTGATGGATTAACAAACATTTCTTCATACATAATCAGGTAAAGAAGTACACATGTATTAGAATTGATTTTGGAAAAATACCTAATTTATGGCTAGAACAATTGGAAAAGTAGCATGACTTTTATAGGACAGAAACCACTGATTTATTCTAAAAATAAAATGTTATGAGTGGCGCCTGTGGCTCAGTGAGTAGGGTGTCAGCCCCATATACCGAGACTGGCGGGTTCAAACCTGACCCTGGCTGAACTGTAACAAAAGAAAAAAAGAAAAGAAAAGAAATATCCAGGCGTTGTGGTGGGTGCCTGTAGTCCCAGCTACTTGGGAGGCTAAGGCAAGAGAATCACCTAAGCCCTGGAGTTGGAGGTTGCTGTGAATGGTGTGATACCACAGCACTCTACCAGGGGCAATAAAGTGAGACTCTGTCTCTACAGAAAAAAAAATTAAAAAAATAAAAATAAAAATAAAATGTTATGAATAAAGTTGGGCAGAAATTGAATGATTAATTCTGCTTTCTAAAGACAGACAATGTTCTTAGAAAGGTAGCATAAGGTATGAATGTAAGGTTTTAAGAGGCAAAAGAGTATGGGAGCTTATGGCAAGGATGCTTACAAATGCGGAAAGCACCTAAGCCCAGGAGTTGGAGGTTGCTATGAATGGTGTAATACCACAGCACTCTACCAGGGGCAATAAAGTGAGACTCTGTCTCTACAAAAAAATAAGTTAATTAATTAAAAAATAAAAATAAAATGTTATTAATAAAGTTGGGCAGAAATTGAATGATTAATTCTGCTTTCTAAAGACAGATAATGTCCTTAAGAAAGGTAACATAAGATATGAATGTAAGGTTTTAAGAGGCAAAAGAGTATGGGACCTATGGCAAGGATGCTTACAAATGGGGAAAAATAATATTGTGGATATTCTTTTAGTCTTCACCCTAGGGTGCTCAATATGGTGCTCAATATGTAATGATAGCAAATGTTCTCCAATAGACAGCTTGAGAATGAGTGGAGTTGAGTCTTAAGATAAAAGTTAAAGGGAGGGAGACAAGATGGCTGACTGGGGCCAGCTTTCCACAGAGGATCCCATCCAGAGGGAAAGTTAAAGGACAGAAGTTTATCAAGTAAGCTGATGATTCGGAGCTAAGCCAAGAGAGAAGACTGAAGAGAACATATCACCCCTGCTAAGGCGAGTTGTGACCCCAAGGAAACAAACTATAGGTACAAAACCCATCCCAAAGCAGATGGGAGTCCCTTCCCCAACTGTGACAACAGCTCACAGTGTACTTTCTGCAAACAAGAGACCAGAGTTCAGATCTCTTCTTTTTCTATCCCACAGGAGAGAGCTGCTAAAAACTAGATCTCCTTCTCCAGAGAGGACCCACTAGTATGCCATGGCACTCTCTCACCAGGCATAAAACTGAACATATACTTTCCCCGCAATTCTGAACTCCCAGAACTCCACTCCACTCCCTCCCTGAGGTCTGGAAGCCTGTCCCCCACAGAGTCCAGATTCTTTGGTGTTTTCTCAAAATGTATGGACAAGGTGAGGGCTGTTACAAGTCTGTGCTGAATCAGTGGCATGAGTGCAAAGCAGGAACTGTGGTGCAAAGGGAGCCATACAGGAGAGGGACAAATGGTGCCCTGCAGCACAGGGTGATGGTGGTGGCAACAATAGAGCTCTGACCTTTGGTGATATTTTGGAGAAATAATTCACATCTCTCTTAGCAACCAGAGAGAGCTGGGTCTGTACTCCAGTGGCAGCCATGAAAACACAGGCCCCATGAGCAAAGGGTATGCCTGAGGAGGTACCTGCCTGGGTGGCGTGCATTGAGGACAGAAAATAAAATACATGTGCACATAGGCGGCATACTCCCAGGGTGGGGCTGAGCCAGAATTGCTGCTTTTGTGAGCCCAAGATGCACTTGACACCCAGTGGAACATACCTGGGACAAAAACAGGTGTGGCAGAGGCATCAGCTCAGGGAGGGGCAGGAACTAAGAGCCCTTTGTGAGCTCTAACTGTGCCCAACCAAACACAGAGTGCAGCAGAGATAGAGAGGCCAGCTCCATGAGAATTGGTGCAGCAACAGCATCACAGGGTGGGGCTGAGTCACATTTTCTGTGAACTCAAGCAGCACCAGGTCCATAGTGGAATACAGCCTGGACAAAAACACAAATTCCCTAAGAATATAAGAGGCAGCAACATCAATCTGGGGTGGGGCTGTAACTGAGTGACACTCCCCAGCTTCCATTAATTACCCAAGGTAGTCAGGATTCAGATCCCCCTGCTGGCTGGTGCCAGAGCACAGCAGCCTGGCTGAGGAAACACAGATTTCCCTGTGAACTCAGGCAGGTGCAAACACCTGGCACATCTGCTCATTGGAAGAAAGTGGGCCACAGTCCTACGGGGTTATCAGTGATTGGATATAACAGAGGTGCAAGGTGGGGAAGGAGGCATCAACCTCCCCGGATTAATTCATTTGTTAGGTGGGCCCTTCTGACTCCGCAGAGCACCAGAACAAGCCATACTTCAGCTGCCAGCAGACCCCTGCTATCTAGTAGCTAGAGACCTTTTGAACTCTCCCACTTGAGACTTGGTGCTAACTGGGACAACTGATATGGGTGGGACAATTGATTTGGAGCCCTTCACCTGGGCCAATCACCTGAGGACCATCCAAGGTGGTGCCCTGGTTGTGTTCTTGTGAGAAGGTTTGATTTTCTTTTTCCAGTTGTTACCTGTGGAAGCAGGGTGACTTACTTGCTTGTATTTCTCCACAGCTGAGACTTCAACCCAGAGTTACTGATTCACTAGGATTGGACAGAGACCAGCTGAAAACAAGACAGAACCACCTAGCCCCACCACACCAAGCAGGTCCCTAGTATCTCAGGCTGTAGTACTGTATGGGTCCCCTGCAATGCTGTTGGGAAAAATTTACAGTCACCAGTCCCAGCTCTCAGGCAAAGGGCTGATTAATCACTTCTCCAGGAGCCCCAACCCAATTTCACCTTACTTGCTCATGTAGCCAAATGGTGAAAAATAATCATGGGGTGGAATCAGTGGAAAAACTTTGAGAACTTGAATTATCAGAATAGATCAACTGCCTCAAGGAACAAGAAGGTGGACATAGAAGATCCCATTCATAAACAAATGGCTGAGATGTCAGAAATCAAATTTAGAATCTGGATGGCAAATAAGATTAACAGAATGGAAGTAAAGTTGGAATTAGAAATTCTAGGAATAATTCAAAAATTGTCTCAAGAATTCAATGAATTCCAAGACATTTACCAAACATTTTGACACGTTGAAAAAATAATTTGCAGGCCTCCAAAATATGAGAAATACTACTGAATCCCTCAGTAACACAATGGAACAGGCAGAAGAAAGGATTTCTGACATTGAAAGCAAAGCTTTTAAAATCTCCCAAATGCTCAAAGAGGAAGAGAAGTGGAGGGCAAAAATGGATGATTCTCTCAGAGAGCTGTGGGATAATTCAAAAAAACCTAATATTCACCTTATAGGAATTCCTGAAGGTGACAAGGTTGCTTCCAAAGGCCCATTGCTCTACTCCAAGAGATAACTGAGAAAAACTTCCCAAACATGGCAAGAGATTCTGAAATTCAGATAGCAGACAGTTTCAGAACCCCAGGATGACTCGATTCAAAAAATCATCTCCCAGACACATTATAATTAACCTCACCAAAGTTAATATGAAGGAGAAAATTCTGCAAGCAGCCAGATGTGAAAAAACCATAACCTACAAAGGGAAGAATGTTACAATGACTGCTGATCTCTCTGCTGAAACTTTTCAACATAGAACAAGATGGTCGTTGACCTTTAACCTCCAAAAACAAAATTACTTTCAACCCAGGATCCTGTATCCAGCTAAACTGAGTTTCATTTATGATGGAGAAATTAAATACTTTAATGACATTCACATGTTGAAGAAATTTGCCACAACTAAATTGGCTCTCTCGGATATTCTCAGACCCATCCTCCACAATGACAAGCACAATCCTCTACCACCAAAGTAAACTCAGAAACTATTGATCAAATTCCAACTTCCAGAGTGGCAAAAGGATTAAAAATGTCCAAAGGACTTTTGAAAAACTCAATACCCAAAATATTACCAGGCTTACCAATATTCTCAATTAATGTGAATGGCTTAAAGGGTCCTCTAAAGAGGCACAGGTTGAATGACTGAATACAAAACTCAAGCCAGATATCTGTTGCATACAAGAATCTCATCTTACCTTAAAGGAGAAATATAGACTCAGGGTGAAGGGATAGTCATCTATAATTCAGGCAAATAGAAATCAGAAAAGATTTTATTCACAGATACAAAAGGCTTTAAAGCAACAAAAGTAAGGAAAGATAAGGATGGTCACTTCCTATTTGTTAAGGGTAACACTCAACATGATGAGATTTCGATTATTTACATTTATGTGCCCAACCAGAATGAACCTCAATTTATAAGAGAAACTCTAACGGACATGAGCAACTTGATTTCCTCTAGCACCATAATAGCTAGAGATTCTAACACCCCTTTTGTAGTATTGGATAGCTCCTCCAATAAGAAACTCAGCAAATATATTTTAGACTTAACCATTCAACAATTGGATTTAACATCTACTGAACATTTCATCCTAATAAAACGGAATACACATTCTTCTCATCATCCTGTGGAATATCCTCCAAAATTGATCACATCTTAGATCACAAGTCTACCCTCAGCAAATTTAAAAGAATAGAAATTATTCCTTGAATCTTCTCAGACCATCAGGGAATAAGAGAAAAAAAGAAAAAAACAGGAATCTGCATACTCATACAAAACATGTAAACTAAATAACCTTATGCTGAATAACAATTGGGTCATAGATGAGATTAAGAAGGAAATTGCCGAATTTTGGGAACAAAATGATAATGAAGACACAAATTACCAGAACCTCTAGGATATTGCAAAGGCAGTCCTAAGAGGGAAATTTATAGGATTGCAGGCCTTCCTCAAAATCAATACTCACAAATCTGTAGCCTTTATATCCGACAAGAGTCCTGCTGAAAAAACAGTCAAGGACTCTATTACTTTTACAGTAGTGCCAAAGAAGATGAATATTTGGGAGTTTACCTAACAAAAATGTGAAAGATCTCTATAAAGAGAACTATGGAAACTCTAAGAAAAGAAATAGCTGAAGATGTGAACAAATGGAAAAACATACCATGCACATGGCTGGGAAGAATCAACATTGTTAAAATGTCCATATTACCCAAAGCAATAACAATTTTAATGCAATCCCTATTAAAGCACCACAGTCATATTTTAAAGACCTCAAAAAAATAATACTTCATTTTATTTTATTTTATTTTATTTTATTTTATTTTATTTTATAGAGACAGAGACTCACTCTATCACCCTCAGAAGAGGGCCATGGTGTCACACAGCTCACAGCAACCTCCAACTCCTGGGCTTTGGCAATCCTCTTGCCTCAGCCTCCTGAGTAACTGGGACTACAAGCACCCATGACAACACCTGGCTATTTTTCTGTTTTTGCAGTTTGGCCGAGGCCAGGTTTGTACCTTCCACTTTTGGTATATGTGGCTGGCACCCTTCTCAATGAGCCACAGGTGCCGCCCCAATAATACTTCGTTTTATATGGAATCAGAAAAAAACCTAGAATAGCCAAGATATTACTCATAAATAAAAACAAAGCAGGAGGAATCATTATGCAGACCTCAGACTATACTATAAATTGATAGTGATTAAAACAGCATGGTACTGGCACAAAAACAGAGAGATAGACGTGTGGAACAGAATAGAGAACCAAGAGATGAACCTAGCTATTTACCATTATTTGATGTTTGATCAACCAATCAAAAACTTTCAATGTGGAAAAGACTCCTTATTTAACAAATGGTGCTGGGTGAACTGGCTGGAAACCTGTGGAAGACTGAAACTGGGCCCACGCCTTTCACCATTAACTAAGATAGACTCACACAGGATAGAGATTTAAACTTAAGACATGAAACTATAAAAATACTAGAATAAAATGCAGGGAAAACCCTTGAAGAAATCAGTGTGGGAGAATATTTTATGGGGAAGACCCCTGGGCAGTTAAAGAAGCACCAAAAATACATTACTGGACTCTGATCAAACTAAAAAGCTTCTGCACAGCCAAGAACACAGTTAGTAAAGCAAGCAGACAGCCCTCAAAATGGGAGAAGATATTTGCAGGCTATGTCTCCAAGAAAGGTTTAAGAACCAGAATCCACAGAGAACTCAAACATATTAGCAAGAAAAAAACAAGTGATCCCATCTCAGGGTGGGCAAGGGACTTGAAGAGAAACTTCTCTGCAGAAGACTGGTGCACAGCCTACAGACATGTAAAAAAATGCTCATCATCCTTAATCATCAGAGAAATGCAAATCAAAACCACTTTGATATATCATCTAACTCCGGTAAGATTAGCGCACATCACAAAATCCCAAACCCAAGATGTTGGTGTGGATGTGGAAAGAAGGGAATACTTCTGCACCACAGGTGGGAATGCAAACTAATATGTTCCTTTTGGAAAGATGTTTGGAGATTGCTTAGGGATCTAAAAATAGACCTGCCATTCGATCCTTCAATTCCTCTACTAGGTATATATTCGGAAGACCAAAAATCACTTTATAACAAAGATATTTGCACCAGAATGTTTATTGTGGCCCAATTCATAATTGCAAAGTCATGGAAGAAGCCCAAGTACCCATTGAGCCACGAATGGATTAATAAATTGTGGTATATGTACACCATGGAATATCATGCAGCCTTAAAACAAGATGGAGACTTTACCTCTTTTATGTTTACATGAATAGAGCTGGAATATATTCTTCTTAGCAAAGTATCTTAAGAATGGGGGAAAAAAGTACCCTATGTACTCAGCCTTACTAGGAAACTAATTTATAAACACCCATACTTCCATATGAAAACTATAAACCAACTACAGCCCAAGATGAAAGGGAAAGAGGAGAGCGAGGGGAGAGGAGTGCGGACAATGGGTAGAGGGAAGGTAACAGGTGGAACCACAGCTACAGTGCATTTTACAATGGTACATGTTAAATCTGCTAAGTGTAGAATATAAATGTCTTAACATGATTATTAAGAAAATGTGGTGGGCTCAGTGCCTGTGGTTCAGTGGGCTAAGGCGCCAGCCATGTAAACCTGAGCTGGCGGGTTCGAATCCAGCCTGGGCCCGCCAACCAACAATGATGGCTGCAACCCAAACAAAAATAGCCGGGCGTTGTGGCATTGTGGCAGGCGCCTGTAGTCCCAGCTACTTGGGAGGCAGAGGCAGGAGACTCGCTTGAGCCCAGGAATTGGAGGTTGCTGTGAGCTGTAATGCCACGGCACTCTACCCAGGGCGACAGCTTGAGGCTCTGTCTCAAAGAAAAGAAAAAGAAAAAGA
>CAUYON010130097.1:0-48174 GCA_963573935.1 Arctocebus calabarensis | reverse complement strand
CGCCCTGGGTAGAGTGCCGTGGCGTCACACTGCTCACAGCAACCTCCAGCTCTTGGGCTTAAGCGATTCTCTTGCCTCAGCCTCCTGAGTAGCTGGGACTACAGGCGCCCGCCACAGCGCCCAGCTATTTTTTTTTTGTTTGTTTTGCAGTTCAGCCGAGGCCGGGCTTGAACCCGCCACCTTCGGTATATGGGGCCGGCGCCCTACTCGCTAAGCCACAGGCGCCGCCCCCTAATCTCTTGCTTTTAAGATAGAGATGGAAAGAAACACATGTAAGAGTTCTTCTAATGTATATTCTGAGATTTAATTTTATTTAATTTTTTGGAGACACATTTCACGTTGTTCAGGCTGGAGTGCTCTTGTGTCAGCCTCGCTCACAGCAACCCCACACTCCTAGGCTCAAGCAGTCCTCCTGCCTCTGCTCCCAAGTAACTGGGACTACAGATATCTATCATGCTTGTCTAGTATTTTATGTTTTTAGTAGAGTGAGGCCTTGCTCTTGCTTAGACTGGTCTCAAGCTCCTGAGCTCAAGTAATTCTCAAACCTCCCAAGACTGCTAGTATTACTGGTTTGAGCCTCCATGTTTGCCTGCAGTTTTTTTTTTTTTTAGCTAAATGTAGAAGTTGACTGTAAAAGTGTAAGCCTACGGTGGTGCCTGTTGCTCAGTGGGTAGGGTGCAGGCTCCATATACTGAGGGTGGTGGGTTCAAACCTGGCCCCGGCCAAACTGCAACAAAAAAATAGCTGGGCGTTGTGGCAGGTGCCTGTAGTCCCAGCTACTCGGGAGGCTGAGGCAGGAGAATCACCTAAGCCCAGGAGTTGGAGGTTGCTGTGAGCTGTGTGATGCCACAGCACTCTACCAAGGGGGATAAAGTGAGACTCTGTCTCTACAAAAAAAAAAAAAAAAAGTCTAAGTCTAACTAGGGGTTCTACAAAATACCTATTATTTAGAAGCTTCTAGTTAGATCTTATGAATTGCATAAGTTCTGGAGGTTAAAAATTTTAGCAGTAATTTTATTAATTTAGGAGTTTGGTGATGTATTTAATCTGTTACTTACCCATTAACCCTCAAATATATGTGCCCTGGAAGATGAAGGGAGGGTTGCTTGAGTGTGTTCCTTGGCTTCCCTTGGTTACTCCAGGGCCCTTAGCGCTACATACTTTGTACATATCTAAGTTTTAGTATCAAGTTTGAGGGAGAGATTAAGTTTTATCTCAGAGAGTTTGAATAGGCCTTTGATGGATCAAAGAAAGAAAACATTATATAATTAATAACAGAGGACATTAAAGGCAACAATAAAAGCAGAAAAACAATAATTTTCCAGTCTTTGGATTCTAGTATATTCTTATTTATCTAGTCTTTCTTAACTGCAAACTCATAGAATTTATTTTTATCTTGTCGCACTGGGGCATGTTGTCTAAGGTTCATTAGTACTAATTGGAGTAACAACTTTGTAATTTCCAGTTCACATTGGTGGGAATTTGGACTCTTCAATTTCCACCTTTCTTGGTGTTCAGAAGGAAATAGTTTCACTGAAAGAAAATTGTAAAACCATTGAATTTTGTTACAGTTTTTAAGGATAATTTTAACTGAGGTAATTTATATAACATAAAAATCACCAATTTAAAGTATATAATTAATTCTTTTTTTAGTATATTCACTATGTCGTACAGCCATCGTCACTCTATAATTCCAGAAACGTATTTGTGATCTCCCAAGGAAACTTTGTATAATTAGTTTTTAAAATTTGGATTTTTTTCCCAATAATTGAGATTTAATTATTATAGATATTTATCGAGTATTTACCATGTTCTAGGCAGAGTAGTGGCTACTGGGAGAGGTTTAAAGAGATGACTTTAGTTCACTGTGTTCTCATAAGTCTAGCCTACTTTTAAATTAAAAAGGTGACTATTAACTTTATTGATATTAATATTTTGCCAGCTGAATCAAAATGTCAAGAGTGTCAGCTTTTTCAGCCTTAGCTGATAACATGAGTATCAAATAATGCTATAATTTTTTGTTGCTCTGTTCCTGTCTATAGATGCCTTGAAATAACCATGAGTATTGTTTTTTATGGTTATGAGTAAATTTTACCGAGTCACCAACTTCGTAGATACAGACTCCATGAAAAATAAGGTTCATCTGTACTTTCAAACCTCATCTAAGGGTAAAAAAATCTGAGTTTCTTGACGTATTTACTTTTGACCATGGAAATTTGTTAGGAAAAGAATGTCGTTAACTGTATTTCAGCACACTACATTTTTATTTTGTATGGAAGGGAAAAAATCAACTTGATGCTAAATGTTTTTTGTGTAGTTACAAATTAGTTGACCTTGTAGTTCATGCGTGTCTTTCCTTAACTGAGCTTGATAGCAACCTCATTTAAACTATCTAAGAAATCAGTTCCTGCCTCTTACTGTTTGCTGTAGTACTACTAACTGTCTAGTTTCCTTATTCAGTTTCATTTAGTGAGCAAAAGCGGAGACTGCCTTTCATAACTGTTTTGTTGTTGGCATACAAAGTCAGGATAATGCAATTATCAGCAGTAGCTTTTTCTAGTCTAAAAGCATACAATAACTTTATTGCTTTTTTAAATCCAATCTGACTGTTTCTGCCTTTTATCTGGATGATTTATATTTAATGTAGCTCTCAGTAATTTTGAGCTTGTTGTTTTGAGGTTCTCAGAACTCAAACAATTAGTAAATAAGTATTTGAAAGTGATTTCAGGTGGACCAAGCAATTTTTTCTCAAAATATCTTTAAGTAGGCCAGTTAATGTTTACATAAGTAACTTTGTATGTCTAGTGGAATTACCAGTCAGTGGTATTGGCCTTTGGCGTAATATTCTTTGCAGTGCCTTGTGAAATAAGAGGAGTTACTACCATCTTTACTTACGTGAACTTATATATAACTCTTTGTTATCAGAGTAAACTTCAGTGTACTTTGGTGTATATCACTTTTTTTTTCCTTTTGGAAAACCAGTAAAATGTTTCTGAACCTTTCAATAGGTCATCGAGCTGTATATATTGGTGTTCACGTCCCATTTAGTAAAGAGAGCCGTCGACGTCATAGGCATCGTGGGCACAAACATCACCACCGGAGAAGAAAAGATAAAGAATCAGATAAAGAAGATGGACGAGAATCTCCTTCTTACGGTAAGAGAAAACAGTAGTTCTCCATTAAAAGTTTGAACTTCTTTCCAGGAAAGTATCTTATTTTTTAATTGACTCTTTCCTTTTAAAAATTGTGTGTAATAATTTAGACACATTGTATATATTGGGGAATATCAGTTGAAGTAAGAATTTAGTTCATAGGTTAAGTTCTTCTTGGTATAAGTGAAAAAAATAAGGGGCTTTGTTTTCTTCACTGTATCCTAGCCTTGGAATTGTAGAAGTTGAGCCTTGTCACTTAAGCTCAAATTTAGCAGAGTTTTATTTTCTTTTCTATATCATATATTTTATTACTAATGTATCCAGTGAATGGACATTGTGAACCCTAAGGTTCTTGGAAGGGATTGGAATTTTCTTTTTTTTTTTTTTACTTATTGCACTACTTTTTTTGGACAGAAGATTTTAACCACTAGGCTGGTCCATCTCAGCATTTTAAAAGCATAGGCATTATTATATACATTTTATAGTGTGGGAAACTTCAGCTCGGAGATGCTGAGACTCTCTCACCAATTTCTGCTAAGAGATACTGATGGCCTATTAAATTATTAAGTGTTCATGTAGGTAGCAAAGGAAAAATGAACACTAAATTTAGAAAGAATCACTAGTGAACTTTTCTGGATGTTATTAAGTTACTTAGATGTATTCTGCTATTTTGTATGTCGTACCCATCTAGTTTAGGATATCTTAGGCTCTTCTGTGATTGGATCAGTATGCTTCTTTAATTCATACTGCATAAAAAGGCACGTGATATTTTTGTGGAAGGAAATGTTGCTTACTAAACTATGTTTGTATGATCACCTAGGTAGGTAATGTGATGTGGGATTATAAGTCTTTAGTGTAGTGGCTTGAAAAATTAGTTATGATGAAGAAAATATTTGACTTATTAATGGAATAACTATCCCTACAAAAGATTCATGTCCCTAAAGTGGATTTATCTTGTATTCTAGAAGTGCTTTGTATGAAGTCCCTTTTTCCTTTCCTTGTAGTAAAGTGAGATTACGTAGGATTTTTTTTTTTTTTAAAGACATGATGGAATAAGAGGGGTTAGGTTTTCCCTTCATTTTGTTTTTCAATTTATTTTTATTTTTGAGTATTTTCCACTGATTTTTCTCTCTTCCTTTATTGATTTGATGCTGTACATTGTGAAGCAGTTACCACAATCAAGTTAATTAACACATGCATCACCTTATGTAATTGCCTTTTTTTATGGGTAATGAGAACACTTAATGTGTACTTTTTAGCAAATTTCAAGTGTACAATAAAGTATTATTAACCATAGTTATCATATTGTACATTAGGTTCCCAGAATTCATTTTATAACTGAAAGTTTGTAACTACCTTGCCATTTCACATAGCTAGAAAAATGGATAAAATAAATGAAATAATAGTTTTCAGGCATTGGATAAAAGGTGGGTCAGAACTTGGATTTCTAGGAAAGGAGAAGCAAATGAACTTTTAGAGACCCATTTCTAGGCCACCGCACAGAGAGGGGAATTCTAACAGAGCCTAGCAGTCTCTCAGAGTTGAGGAGCATAGATTGGAATTTGGGGAAGGCAGAGAACTTGAGTAGTAGACTGTGAGAGAATAGAGAGCTACTACACAGAATTACGAAGATCTGAAGAAGGGTCCTTTTGAGTCTTTGAGTACTTGTCTGGATTTGCGAGAGGAAGCTGCCCTGGCAGGGAAAATAACTACCAGAAAGTATTAATACTACACAAAGACTAGGAATATTATATGTTCCCATCAGTCATGGTGGAAAGACTGTGGGTATTGGATGGAGTTCTCAAAAGTGTATTGCCTTAGTACGGAGTCTCAATTAGTTGTACATTAAAGACTACAGTGAATCCACTCTAAAAATTTTTAAAAGTAGGACTTAAAAGATTTAAGTTGATTATAAGTAATGTGTACCAGAACAAATAAACAAAAGACAAGAAGGATATAGAAGAACTGAATAAAACTACCTACCAGATGTATACTTACACTTATATGCAAAGGACTGCAGAGTGCACAAGTACAAATGGAATATTATGCAAGATAAATCATGTTTTAGGTCATAAAACAAGTCTCAGTAAATTTAAAAGGAGTAAAAATATGTTATTCAATCACAATAGAATTAAACTAGAAACATAACAGGAAAATTCTCCAAGTATTTGAATTTAAAGAAGATACTTCTCAATCAGGGGCTATAGGAGCAGTCATAACAGAAGTCAGAAGATATTTTGAACTTACTGAAAATGAAAATACAGTGTAGGGAAGTAACTGAGATAGAATCTTAAAAAGTGAGGACACAGTTCTGATAGGCACAGGTTTTTGTTTTTTTTTTGAGACAGAGCCTCAAGCTGTCACCCTGGATAGAGTGCTGTGGCATCACAGCTCACAGCAACCTCCAAATCCTGGGCTCAAGTGAGTCTCCTGCCTCTGCCTCCCAAGTAGCTGGGACTGCAGGCGCCTGCCACGGCGCCTGGCCATTTTTTGGTTGCAGCTGTCATTGTTGTTTGACAGGCCTGGGCTGGATTCGAACCTGCCAGCTCAGGTGTATGTGGCTGGCGCCTTAGCCCGTTGAGCCACAGGCACTGAGCCAAGGCATAGATTTTATTTAGCATGGTATTATGCAAAATGAGGACTGTCTACATACTGAAATTTGTTAGAAGCGGCTAAAGCAGTGCTTGGAAGAAAATTGTAGCATTTAATTCTTGTATTAGAAAAAAAGAAAGATTGAAAATCAGTACTTTAAGTTTCTAACTTAAGAAAGTGATAAAAAGAAAAAAAGCAAATTAAATCCTAAGTAAGGTGAAGAAAGGAAACAGTCAAATAGAAATGAATAAAAGAAAATAAATCAGAAAAATTATAATAAAAATAAGACTTTTTTTTTTTTTTGAAAAGATCATTAAAATTAATGTTTATAGCCAGGTTGATTGGGGTATAAAAACTCCATAAATTACCAGTATTAGATATTTCAGTACAGATCCTTCAGACATTAAAAGGCTAATAAGGGGATATTATGAATGGCTTCATGCTAACAAAATTGATGTTTTAGATGAAATGGGCAAGGCCCTTTAAAAATATAAACTACCAGATTGTATATGAAACCAGCACATTTACCCCATATTGCACTATTGTACACAGCTATGATTTAATAATAAAGACAATAAAAAAAAAAGAACATAAACTACCAAGCAGAAATGTATTAAAGGAAGGTATTACATTGAATTTGTAGTCTAAAACATTGTCACAATGAAAATTTACTTTGAGGTGATTTCATGGATGGATTCAGGCAAACAAGTAAAGAAATAGAAAATTTAATAGAGAACACTTCTCAATTCATTTTATGAAATCTAACACAATTAGACAGAGATGTTACACGTAAAGAAAACTACAGGCAATTATTCTTACGAATGTAGATTGAAAAATCCTTAACAAAATAAAAACAGTTCTTATCCTACAGTATTTAAAAGGGATAATACTATGTATAGCATGACAGTGGTAGGTTAAGTAATGGCCCTCAAAATATTCATGTCCTAATCCCTTGAACCTATGAACGTTGCCTCATATGGCAAAAGAGACTTTGCAGATGTGAATAGGTTAATAATTTTAAAGTGGGGATAATATACTGGATTATGTAGTTAGAACTGATATAATCACAAGGGTACTTAGTAAACAGAGGTCAGACAATCAGCCTGGAAAGAGATCTGACAAAAGAAACAGTGTCTGTAGTGAAGTGAGGTGTCAGGGCCATGATCTCAGGAATGTACGCAGCCTGCAAAGGCTAAGAAAGGGGGTGAATTTTCTCCTAGCGCCTCCAGAATGAACCAATTGTATCAATACCATGATTTTAGCCTGTATGACTCATTTTGGACTTTTGGTATCTAGAACTGTACTGGAGTAAATTTGTGTTGTTTAAACTACCAACTTTAGGTAATTTGTTAACAGTGAAAACAGGAAATTGTACTTGTACCTCCCTATATTAACTGTCTCAAGTTGAGCTAATTTTCACAGACCAGACTTGTACCATGTATCATCAGTATAGTAGGCCAAGTTCCTTAAATTTACCAATTTGTTGTGATCCCATGGGTATTTCTTGCATCCACAAAATGCCTGCAGGATTCATTACTGAGTTGTACATTTTGACTATAAAATCTTGTCTCATATTCAGGAGAGTTTTATTTTGTTATTAATTGTTACTTGTGGTGTTTGTTTGTTTGCTTATATAAGGGTCTGAGGGCTTTTGACTGGCCTAGACTAGTGTTTATGCTAATTTTCCTGTTTGGGGATCCTGTACTATACCAGAAGTTTAATTTTGGATGCCATGAGTAGGTATTTGTGTCTTGAAATGACTTGTCTTACCTCCCAAATCCCTGCCGGCAAGAGTTTTGTCTCTTCAGGATAATAGGAAAAGTCAGTTTCTATACGTATAGCTTTGATTTTTTGGAACTTGGAAATTCTCTTTTTCACAACTTGGAGATTTTCATGTTTTTCCATATTGAATTTAGCTTATATTTTAAATACTCTGTTTTATTTGCTTATGGTTTTGGTCAGGAAAAAGTACTGCTTTTCAGCATATTTTTCCATGTTCTGGAATGTTGCTTACTTTTAGTTGTGTATTTTAGGTCAGTTAGTTGTAAATTTAGTTTGACTTGTTTATTTAATTTTATGTTTTATTTATTTTCTTGAGACAAAATCTCGTTCTGTTACTCTGGTTAGAGTGCTGTTGTGTCATAGCTTACAGCAACATAAATTCTTGGGCTCAAGAGATTTTCTTGCTTAAGCCTCCTGAGTAGGTGGGACTATAGGCACTCATGGTCTAGTTTTTCTGTTTTTTAGTAGAGATGGGGTCTTGCTGTTGCTCAAGTTGGTCTAGAAATTCTGAGCTTAGGCAGTCCACTTGCCTTGGCCTCTCAGAGTGCTAGGATTATAGGCATTAGCCACAGTATCTGACCATAACTTATTTATTTGTAACATAATTTTTGTTTTTTCTCTGTAAAGGTGATCTTTTTGTGACACGCCCCCCTACTCCGCCCTCCCTGGATTGTTGATTCTTGTTTCCTTTCAGAATTATAACATTTTTTATAATCATTAAAAGAGTTTTGATGAAATGTATTTGTTTATACAGGTAACACAAAGCGTTTCGCTTTCAAAACTGTGAATTTGTCTTTGATTGAGGAAAATTTTGAGTATATTTAAATTTTTATTTTATAAAGATACACCCTCCCAGAGGGTTCAGTTTATCCTTGGTACTGAAGATGATGATGAAGAACATATTCCCCATGATCTCTTCACGGAAATGGATGAACTGTGTTATAGAGACGGAGAAGAATATGAATGGAAAGAAACTGCCAGGTAATATTGCTGAGTCTCATTTTTTGGTGGACTTTACTTGGTTTCTTTTTGTAATGAGAATATTAAATTGAAATTATGAGCTATTATCTGTTGCTTTACACTAATGAGCAGAGAATTTCCTTGTGAATGTGTGGAAACTATCTGAAATATTTCTCTTTATTCTCAGATTTTTTTCTTTAAAAAATAGTATAGTCCTATACTTTAACATAATATAAAAGTAATTATATTACTGTAGAGGCTTGGCACCTGTGGCTCAACGGGCTAAGGTGCCAGCCACGTACACGTGAGCTCGCGGGTTTGAATCCAGCCTGGACCCGCCAAACAACGACAGCTGCAACCAAAAAATGGCCGGGCGTTGTGGCAGGTGCCTGTAGTGCCAGCTACTTGGGAGGCAGAGGCAGGAGACTCACTTGAGCCCAGGAATTGGAGGTTGCTGTGAGCTGTGATGCCACTGCACTCTATCCAGGGTGACAGGTTGAGGTTCTGTCTCAAAAAAAAAAAAAAAAAAAAAAAAGAGGAGTAGAAGAGGAAACTATATGAAAAGCCATAGTTTTTTGGGGAGGCTTATTATTTATTATTGTGATGGTTAGAAAAGATTGGGGACCTACAGAGGAAACTTATGACAATAGATATTGCAGATAGTTAGCTTAATTTGTGAAAATATATTTGTAGCAAAATTTTGTTTTGGTGCTGGTTTTCTTTTTTTGTTTTTGAAAAGAACAAGTTTTTATTTTAGATAAGCAAATGGAATTTTCATTATTTATCCAATAAAATATTTTTATATATTATACATACAGATGGCTGAAATTTGAAGAGGATGTTGAAGATGGTGGTGACCGATGGAGTAAACCTTATGTGGCAACTCTCTCTTTGCATAGTCTTTTTGAACTAAGGAGCTGCATCCTAAATGGAACAGTCATGCTGGATATGAGAGCAAGCACTCTAGATGAAATAGCAGGTTATAGTAAATTGGCTTTTAAAAAAATGTTTAAGACCTTCTAAAATTAGAGACAAGGAAAGTAGAACTTAGGCTTGTGTTTAACAGCTATATGTTGAGTTTGTCTTCTGTGCAGAGCAGTATGATGAATGGACATAAAAATAAAGGAGACTTTTGGTCTTTGATAAATTTGGAGACATGAAGCTTAAATGAAATAGACATAACTGTAGTATCAAGAAGAGAGTGATTGGTACTATAAGCAAATGTAGAGTCTTCTCTCTGAAAATTCAGAGAAAAGGGTTTTTGTTTCATTATTTTTTGGACCAGGTATATGCGGAAGATACCCAGAGGAAATTAATTGTACAACTTATTCATAGAGTGTAAACATGTGGGAGCAAGGAGCAGGTAGTACAAGAGAAAATAAAATAGGACAGTGCCGTGGCTCAGTGAGTAGGGCACTGGCCCCATACACTGAGGGTGGTAGCTTTGAACCCAGCCCCAGCCGAACTGCAGCAACAACAACAACAACAAAAAATAGCTGGGCGTTGTGGCAGATGCATGGTAGTCCCAACTACCTGGGAGCCTGAGGGAAGAGAATCGCCTAAGCCCAAGAGCTGGAGGTTGCTGTGAGTCTTGATGTGACAGCACTCTACCAAGGGTGACAAATTGAGATTCTATCTCTAATATTAAAAAAAAAGAGAAAGAAAATAAAATATTTTAAGGAGGATAAGAGCAGGAAGAAGTTTAAGCATACTTTCTTTCTAGAGAAGTATAGGCAGGTATGACTCTCAGGAAAGTCAATTTCGTATGAGTGTATAGATTTATTCAGTAGTAGAAAGAGATCTATTGGGAAAACAGGTTAGAGATTGATTATGACTTAACTTGAATTTTGGGTTAAGAAATTGGATTTTGGTCAGCATTTTGGCAGTTTGGATGGTTTTGAAGTTGGTGGGGAAGTATCATGTGAGGTCATCTGCAGGAATATCATCCAGGCAACAGGACATAAGGTGCCTTTGGAGATGGAAGAGATTAGAAGCAAGTAGATTAACTTTCTTTGAATTGTTTATGCCAGAAGTGATATTGACCTAAGATATCATAGATACAGTTTGAAAATGAAGGAGAGTGAGATTTGAAGGATAATATGGAGGCAGGAACTGGAAAAAGACAGCATGATATATATCTTTTTGTTCACTAACTAAAATTGCTCAAAACCAATTAAGTTCAGTGTTAATGGATTCGATAATTGTGACTATTGTACATTGCTCTCATGGAAAAACAAAAAATCTGTAGTGTTTCATTTTTAAGAGAACCATGAACTTATTAGAACTTCTCAGGTTAGAATCATTCAATTTTACCTGGTATATTTGACTGTGTGCTGCAGATATTTAAATTGTCAAAGTCCGTCCTTAGTTGGCTTACATAGATGACTAAAAAATTGAGTTAAACCTGTGAATATTGAATTTGGACACGTGAGTCTTTGCAGTTACCACGTAAATATAATCCAGTATTTGCTTTTTTGGTAAACTGTAGTTGTTGTATTAATGTTATAGATTGATCACTCAGTTTTTTTATATAGAGTAATCTTACTAAGTTTTTGAAAATTTAATTCTGTTCTCTCAAGTTAGTACCACTGTTTTTAAAATATATATATTTTATGAATTAAAAAGAGTTCAGCAACCACAATAATGTATAAAATGCCATTGCCATCAATTTCTACATTCCTCACATGTCCCTCGTAACCTGATTTATTCCTCTTCCTAGAACTTATTAGCCCATGATATTTTATCTATTTATTTGCTCATTGGTTTTTCTACCTCTAAAGAAAGCAGAAACTTGCTCTGTTACCTGCTGTATTTCCAACATGTAACAGGCACTTAGTAAATAGTTAATGATTAAATTACTGAGTCCAAACATTCAGTATTGGAAAAGTTTTGGGGAAAAATAGGAGATGAGGTAATAAAACACACATCTTAGAAAGCTAATATAATTGAATAGTCAGTTTAATAGAATTTATTGCATCCATATGGGTAAGCTGTTTGAACTATATAGGATGATGATTAGTATAAGTAAGCTCTTTGTAAATAATTGTATTTATTAAAATACGGGTGTCTTTATTTTTGTCAGATAAAGTTCATATTTGTCCATATGCATTATTTACTATTAAAAGAGAGTAATACTTTCCAGAGCTATTTAAGATAATTTTTGTTAAGAGGTTTCACTTTGAGTTTATTTCTATATTATAGTTATCTATTTAATAACAATAACTTATTTTTTTCCTTTGAGTAGATATGGTGTTAGATAACATGATAGCCTCTGGCCAATTAGATGAATCCATCCGAGAGAACGTCCGAGAAGCTCTTCTGAAGAGGCATCATCATCAGAATGAGAAAAGATTCACCAGTCGAATTCCCCTTGTTCGGTCTTTCGCAGATATAGGCAAGAAACATTCTGACCCTCACTTGCTTGAAAGGAATGGTGAGATAAGTTGTGGCATCCAATTTTGCTAACACTACTACTGTAACAGCATTCCAGTATGTTACAATTAACATTTGAGGATATTTATTTATTTTTTTGTCGTTGTTGCGGTTTGGCTGGGGCTGGGTTTGAACCTGCCACCCTCGGTGTATGGGGCTGGTGTCCTACTCACTGAGCCACAGTTGCCGCCCCATTTGAGGATATTTAAACATTCTTATTATTCTTAAGCCTCAGTTACTTCTCCTTCCTGCCTTTTTGTTTCTATTTAAGGTATTTTGTTATATAACTGATTAACGTGGCATAAATTATGATCTACATTTTAATTAGGGATCTTGGATGGGAACTGTTACATTAGATTTTAACTCATAATTTTTTCTTGTCTCCCAAATATACTTTATTTATAGGGTATAAACAAGTGTTTTTGTGGGTGGTTTGCTGATTTCACTACTCTTTATTTATGCTATTTGTGTAAGGTTCTTATGACTGCTCTGTTTTACACCAAGGATGACCTCGGTGGTGTCTGCCAGGCCATTAAGAATGACTTAGTCCCAGGTTCACATATTCCAGCTTTCCTTTCTTATGCATAGGCCAGCGGCAGGTTGTACAGGACATGGGAAGATAGTTGATTTTTAGCTCCTTTAACTCTGTCGTTGACTTAAGGCTGGCAAACATGGAGGTTGCACCTCTCCCTGTTTTCTTCTGCCTAAAACAGAGGAAAACATAAATCACTGGGTTTGAGAACTCTGATGAAAACTAGGTGCAAAAGATTGGAGTAGCTTATGAGGGCCTCTGTTGCCTCCAGCAGTTGCCCCTAGCTGCTGCTATTATCTAAAGCTTACGGGAATTAGAGCGTGGAGGAGTGGGATACGGAACATAGTGTCTACTCGTCTTTTTTTTTTTTTCCAGATTAATATGAAGGCATACGATTAGCTTACATTGTTTCCTTTGTTAAGTAAAGTCCAACTTATATTTGTGCCCTTGACCCAAGAGTTGTGCCATATACCCTTACTTTGTGCCTGTTAGGTGAGAGCACACTAATCCCCCTCACTCTGCTCCTCACACCCCGCCCAGTTAAATTGTGTTTTCCTCTGGTGTGGGTATTTGTTCATCTACTGGTTTCATACTGAGTACCTTGGATTCTTGCTTTTCCATTCTTGTGATGATACTTTACTAAGAAGAAAGAATGTGCTTCTACTCCTAGGTTAAAGCAAAAGATGTAAAGTCTTTATCTGTTTTTATGGCTGAATAGTATTCCGTGGCATCTTTTTTATCCCTGAAATAATGGCATGGCTTTTAAGTGTTCTACCAGCAAATAGCCGTAGGTTATGGGGTTTAATACATCTAAGTTGATAGTAGTCATCTTTTGTAGCTCAATGCTGAGATACTTAATTTGGTAATTTGACCACTAAAACTCTTTTAAAAATCTGTTTAAAATTATGTATTGGTATGTTTAAGGACTGTTAATGAATAAAAGAACATCTCTTATGGATCAGAGTTTAATTTAAAAGCAAGTTATGGCAATTTTACCTCTCTTTTTAACCTTTTATTTATTGTGTATTCTCTATTTTGGTGAAATGAGTTCATTTATGCAGAGGGACTCTGTGAAATTTTTATTCCTCATATGTAGTGGTTCCTGATTATTTTCTAGCTGTTATCTGTTTGCTTTTAATCATAAGACAATGGCTATTTTAAATGCCATTTAACATGTTATTTATTTTGTTGAAATATGGTAATGTAACAGTTTTTCTGCATGCAGCTGATTTTTAAATAAGCAGTGTTTTTTAAATGGTTGATCTTTATAATATTTCTGAAATATCTTGAGCATTTATCTTTGATTACTTAGGCCATAAGGAATTAGTTATTGTATTTCTCAATTATTGTATTACTGTTTTTCATTAAAAAGAATGTTATTCTTTTAAGCATTATTTAATAGAAATACCAGGTATTTTGAAGTGTAAGTATGCATGGACTTTGAAATATTCTAGACTCGCTACCTATTGCTTTTGTTAGTGAGAAATACTTAATTTTTTTCTATTCGAATCAAATATTATATATATTTGATTCAGTTTATTTGCTGTGTCAGAAATAAGAAGCATATTTATGGCATTTATTAATACCTTTGGAGTGCTCAAGAATAGAATTCTTGGCTTAGCTCCCATAGCTCAGTGGTTAGGGTGCTGGCCACCTACAGCGGAGCTGGCGGTTTCCAGTCTGCCTGGGTCTGCTAAATGACAATGACAGCTACAACAAAAACAATAGCTGGGCGTTGTGGCGGGCGCCTGTAGTCCTAGCTACTTGGGAGGCTGAGGCAAGAGAATCACTTGAGCCCAGGAGTCTGAGGTTGTTGTGAGCTATGACGCTACAGCACTCTACCAAAGTTGACAAAGTGAGACTCTGTCTCAAGGAAATGTATTCTTCAAAATTGACATTTAAAAATTTTTTTCTATAATTTGACATTTTAAAATTTTTTCTATAATTTGTCTTATGTTTTGAAACCTTACTTAAAAACACTCCTAGTAAATGTTGTCTTTTTGACTTAATATTATAAATATAAACATTAATTTAAAAATTATTAGATAATGTTAATGTGGACTTTTTGTGTGAAAGATAATTATCTATAGCTTTTCGGTAAAATGGAGGAGAAGTACACTAAATATAAGCTGTTGGTACTGTTACCAGATTTTTGGTTTGGGTTCTGTTTCTTAGGGTTTTTTTTCCATATGTATTCTCATTTGCTATTTAAGTAGGAACTTTGTATTGTGATTAATTGTTCTTTTTAAAAATGCTGCACTAACTATTGGTCATTCTCATTTTTAACAGGGTTATTTTGCCCCCTCTACTGACTGCCCTATCTGTGTATCTGTCGTTATCATTTTGTTGTTGGTTTGTTTTTGGTTAACGTTTCAGGGAACTAATGATAATTTGAGCAACTTTTGTGACTTTCTAACATTTAAAACCTTGATTGATGTGCTAACTCACAGCATGAATTTGAAATTTTGGGCCTTGAAAGCTTGCAGTTTACAGTACAATTGATTTTTTTTCTCATTTGCCTTCTGCAGTGAACTTCATCATTTTTCATTTATTTGTTTTATCTTAGGGGAAGGCCTTTCAGCCTCCCGCCACTCTTTGCGAACAGGTCTGTCTGCCTCAAACCTTTCATTGAGAGGAGAATCGCCTTTATCTCTTCTTCTCAGTCATCTTCTTCCTTCTTCAAGAGCTGGAACCCCGGCAGGCTCGAGGTGTACAACTCCAGTACCCACCCCTCAAAACAGTCCTCCTTCCAGCCCTAGCACCCGTCGCCTGACTTCCAGAAGTTCCCAACAGAGTCAGCTTCAGGTCCCAGAACTACTGGTTTCACCTGCCAGTGATGACATTCCCACAGTAGTAATTCATCCGCCTGAGGAAGACGTAGAAGCACTGAAAGGCCAGGAGCAGAAGAATGAGGAAAATGTTGACTTAATTCCAGGCAACTATCCAAAAATCTTCCATGTGTGGTGCTTTCTGCCTCTGGATCACTTGCACTTGGAATGCCTTTCAGCACATAGCTTGAGCAGCATATGTAGATAATGCTTACAATTTATTTTAAATCTGCATGTTTTTTTCTTTATAGTATATTGTTGAAGAGAATAGAATTATTAAAATTTAAGTTATGAAAAGAGTACAAAGAAGACTACTATAAATTTAAGCCCGTTCACAAATAGTCACTAAGATTTTAGAGGTGAAAGCATTTGAATGGTTTAGAAAAGCATAGACATTTTTTATGATTAATATTTTCATTTGCCATGGATTTACTTTAGAATGGTGGCTTATCTTCTTGTGTATTCACTCATAAGGTGAATGAATACATACATGTACATTATAATGAGGTGATGTGCCTTTTATCTGATGTTTTTCTCCAAAGAATTTAGTATATTTTTTAGCCTTTTTAATAAAGATAGTTGTTAGAGAACTTGTCTTCTTAGAGGCAAAAATGAGAAAAAGAACATTCAATCCTGACTGCCTGGAATCATTATTATTTCAAACTGGTATTTATATATATTTTGGATTAGAATTTAATTGCTCTTTATTTAAGGCCGTGTCTATCTTTAATCCAAATGTACTTCGAAATTTTTAGGATAAGAACTCCTATAGTCATGGATAGAAGGAAAAAAAACCCATACACATACACACACACACACACACAGTAGAACCTCCGTAAGTTCATCACCCAAGGGACTGTAACAAACTGGTCAACACAAGGAAGTAGACCTACTGTGCTGATCCATACATGTGGTGCATGTCTGGTCTATGAAAATTACGTCAGCTTAATTAGGTGGTTAATGTAGGGAGGTTGGCCAACTAGAGGTAGGTTCTCCTATGTGTTTATGTGTGTGTGTGTGTGTGTATATATATATATATATTTTTTTTTTTTTTATGTTTTGAGACAGAGTCTCACTCTGTCAATCAATTTAGAGTGAAGTGTCATTATCATGTCTTACTGCAACCTTAAACTCCTTTCTGTTCTCAAAGGCTCTGCCTTCCCCAGCCTCCCAAGTTGCTGGGACTATAGTGTACCACCATACCCAGCTAAGTCTTCTACTTTTTATAGAGACAGGGTCTATCTTGTTCTTGCTCAAGTTGGTCTTGAACTTCTGACTTCATGCAGTCTTCTTACCTTGGCCTCCCAGACTACTAGGATTATAGGCATGAAGCACCAGGCCTGGCCTAGAATATGTTTTTATATATGAATTAGAAAAGACTATTTGATCAGTGGATAAAGGTTTAGAACTTAAGGGCCATAAATTATGGTTCTTCCTTATATATTAAGTATATATTTATACAAGTCTTTATTACTTAAATTTTGATAAAGTATGTTTTAGTGACTTTTATTGATATTTTAGCTAAACCTCATTGTGACATTAGTGGTTATAATCACTTTAGTATTAATCACACTTTTCTAAAATACTGATAATATCTAATACTTCAGTTGTAGTTGAGTCATTAACCTATTTGTGCATATGCATTTTTGTAAGTTAGTTTGTTAGGAAAGTTAAAACTTCCCTGAGTTATACATCAGGAAAGGGTTGGTCTGAATCGGGTGTCCAACCTGGGGGCTGTGAACTGCATGCTGATTTTGTGAGGACGTTTTTTGCTTATTTGTGGTGTGAAAAGTATGCATAAACTTTTTTTTTTGCTCATAAGCTTTCATTAATGTTTGTGTATTTAATGTGTGGCCCGAAGACAGCTCTTACACTTCTAGTGTATGACACAGAAAAAAAAAAAAAAAAAAAAAAGGTTGTACACCCTTGGTAAATCCTCTGCAAATTCTCTATTTTTGTCATTCTATTAAAAAAAATCCATCACTCTGTTGGCTTGATATCAATTGTATTTAATCAAAGCTTATTTTGGTTGTAAAGAGGATACCCTTCTAAAAGTACAAATGGAAATTTATGGTGTTATAGCTACCATTGTTTTATAGCGTGTTCCAGACAGTGATAGATGTATGTCAAATATATTTTTGATTATAGTAATAATTGACGAGATTGATGTTATTTCCATTTTACAAGTGAAGAAAAGATTAGAGATATTAAGATCATACTGTATATGACCACTGCAGGGATTTGAACTCAGGTCTACTTGCAACAAAGTCAATAGTTGAGTATTTCATTATGAGTTTTACCAGTCACGAAATTGACAAAGCTTAATAATGAGATAACTGAATATAAGGAAGAAATAATTATTCGGAAAAACCAGCACTATTTTAATTAAAAAGAACTGTCAAGATTTGCTATGTTTCCTTGAACAAAAACGATTTTAAAGTTGCTCATTTAGGCCCCGTTAAAGGAATAAAAGGAGCTGTTAACTGAGAATTGAGAAACTAAGTTTTTTATTTCCCAGGAGTTTTTTTGCCATGAGATTTGTCAGCCTTTCTCAAGAGAAGAAATAGAATGGAGGGAATTTCTAAAGATAAGAAAAAGTTCATAATTACTCTTTAAGAAGGCATCTGTATAAGGTATGTAATTATTGAGGAAAAATAGTAGGGACTGTTATACTTTATTCCCTGTTTAAATTCCCGTGGTGCTTACAGCACCCAGTAACTCTAGTGGTGTTTCCTAGAAGTCTGATACTGTCTCAGAGGAGGAAGGTGGCCTCAGCTTTACTTTGGAGAGATACTGCTGTGGTTTTGTGTTGTCATGGAGTAATTATTTGTGGATAGCCATGATAGAAAAAAAAGTGGTATTGCCCATTAGCTATTTGCTGGAGGATAATTATATATGTAAAAAAGGTGAACTTATTTTTAGTATTTGTAACTATCTGTTGTTTATAAGTCAGTACTTCTGGACATCGGCACTATTGACAGTTTGGGCTTCAGTAATTTGCAGGGTGGCTGGGTGGGAAGGAAGAGTCCTGTGCTTTATAGGATGGTTAGCAGCATACTTGCTTCTACATCGATAGCTGCCGGTATTGCTCATCCCAGGTGTGACAACCAAATCTGTTTCTAGACAGTGTCAGATATCCCGTGGGGCTATAATCTTCTCTGGGGTGAACCACTGCTTCACCTAGCACAGCTTTCAAACTTTTATGGAAAGAAAACTCTGGTATCTTTGATTTATCTTTCTCTAGTTAGATGGTATTTGAGGGGAAAAAAAAGTAAGTGGAAAATGATAGATTTACTGGAATGTGATTTTTAAAATCCCATTGTTGATTTTATTTATATATTCTTACCTATTTTTCCTTTTTCTTTCTTTCTTCTATTTTTCTTTTTCTTTAAAATTGTGACAAGGCCTCACCCTGTCATCCAAGGTAGAACGCAGTGGCATTATCATAGATCACTGCAACTTCAGAGTCCTGGGCTCTAGTGATCCTCCTGCCTCAGCCTCCTAAGGAGCAGGGACTTACAGGAATGTGCCACCATGCCTGGCTAATGTTTTTTTTTTTTTTTCTCATAAAGCAAAGTAATATGGTCCTTTTGAGTTATCTGTGTTAATGACAGAAAGCTTTATTTCTTCGTGATTTACTTACTCAATTCTGACTGCTAGTAATTGTAGTGATTACTACAGTAATCTAGTGATTTACTTATTCAGTTCTGACTGAGTATTTTATTTATTGATTGAAAAAACAGCTTTTTAATTTAGCTGAGGTTAGAAGGACTACATAGTCGTGGTACAGAACTCTCACACGTACCTGGCATGTCAATTTTGAAAAAGGGATAGGTTCAGAAGGATCAGGTTAGCCGAGTGACTTCAGGTCACACATTCTAGCTTTGTCAGTCAGTATTGACTTTCACATAATTTCTGCTCATTGCACTGTTTCCTTCCTTTCCCCCACTTCTTTCCCTTAATTCTGGCAGTTTAGACTATTCTGGAAAATTGCATTATGTGTTTTTATGATAATGCACCCACATGTTGAATGCACTTAGCTGTTGGAAAGATGTAATGCTTGTTTGCAGTTGCTACCAGGTCTTAGTGATACTTTTAATGGTTTTGTGTGGAAGTAGTAGGAAGCCACTAGAAAAAAATGCTGGTTAACTATAACCCCACCGTCCTGCCCCACATTGGGCAAGGAGAAGACTATCTGGAAGTTTAAGAACAAAGGACAAAGAAGAGGAATCTCAGTAACTTTTCAGTGGCAGGTTAACATTGTAGAAAATGAGTTAAGGCTTAAAAAATAGTTTTTATTTCAGAATTGATTAACTTCTCCAAAGAATGATCACATGGCTAAATAGATTGCAAATTAAGATTTCAGGTCACATTGACGACCTAGTTTAAGTACTTAACAGAGAAATGGCTATCACCAGTATTCCTCTGTCATTGAGTTACATCAACCCAGATGACTTAGTTTCAGTATTCTTTAGCTATATATAGTATGTTCTGTTCTACTAAAATGAATCAAGTATATCTGATGTGCTTAAAATTCCAGAACTTGATTATCCCAAATTAACTTCAGAGTTTATAGGCTCTAATCACAAAACAGATTTTTAACTGAATTTTCATGGGTCGCTTACTATGAGTGGCGCAGTTAAAAAACTAAAAATAAAAGTTTACTGTATTTCCATGCTTTATAGTCCCTGTAATATTTGTGTTTTAGGTATTATTGGTCTGTATTCTTGTACTTGAAAATCTTTGACATTTTGAGAAAATGAGATGCATTTAAGAATAGAAGTCTATGTAATGTACTAATATTTAAAATTTTTCAGATTTGAGCTTTTCGCAGATTTCGTAGTATTACTGGTCATATACTAAGTCATGTTTTTATTGAAGTTATTGTGGTATATTGCTGTTGAATGTCACTTGAAATATATACACTAACATTTGAACATATATCTCCATTTGTTACCCAATTAACTATCATTTCTAATCCAAATAAGCTAATTTTTTATGGCTTTGATCAGAGATTTGAGTGAGTTGCTTAAAGTCACTTAGATACCAGTGACAGAGAGTACGTATTTTAACGCAGATTAATCGTAAAACCCTTACTATTTGCACTTAAATTGTAAAATAAACTTTGTATTGTATTTTAAAGTTGTATTTCTTAGTAATAATGACAGTAGGCATTATAGATGAATGTTACCAAAGAGAAATGAAAATTCTTTAGGAAACTTATAATTATGGAGCATTATATTAATTCAGCCTACATTTAGTTGATACCATGTACATCTCTTAAATTTTTTGAGTTACACTTAATGCGTGCAGAGAATTTAGTTGGTGTTAGCATTAAATTGGTATAGTTAGGCATCATTTTCACGTATATAATATATTGAAAGTATTTTGCTAAGCTGGGCATTCATAATAATTAGATTAAGGGCTTTCTTCTATCCTTTGTGGTTCCACACCAACTAACTTCTTTTTTCTTCTTGCAAAAGGCCACCATTTAAAAAATACCATTTACATTATTTTAAATATTAGAACATATAGCTTCATTATTGCTTCAGTGTCATTCTAGTTTTGCTCGTATGTTACTAACACTTGGCACTTTTTTTTTTTAACTCCTCACATTTGCTTTTATAATAAATCATCACTTTCAGGATATGAGCAGAGTCAGATTGTGCAGGGAACGTTCTCCTTACTAATTTGGAATTTGTTTGTTCTTAAATACAGGTATTTTGGCCTCTCCTCAGTCTGCTCCTGGAAACTTGGATAATAGTAAAAGTGGAGAAATTAAAGGTAATGGAAGTGGAGGAAGCAGAGAAAATAGTACTGTTGACTTCAGCAAGGTAATCATATCATTAGCTATAAATTTCCATAATCATTCTTACTGAGAAAATAAGTAGTGTTTTGTGGCTTTGATTGTAGTAATGTTTTAATAGACTGGTGCTTTACAAACGTGATGTTGTGATATGTTAATTGAAGGTCAAAAATTGTGAGAATGTTTATAGTTAACTTCTGAGTACTTGATTAATTTTACATGCTTATTTTAGAAATTCTAAAAAGGAATATATGAATAATATGATATTTCCATCTGTACCTACCTTTTTAACTCTAAACATTAGTTCTGGAGCTTCCACCACTAAACAGGTTAATTCTGAAAGTGATGTTATAGTGCTAGCAATTATCAGCCTTTCCTGGACAGTAATGTGATCCAGAATTACTTTCGGTCATATGGTGTCAGTACTTTCTGGAATGCTACCGGAGAAATATATTAGTTCTTTCCTTTGGGTAGGTAAAGGCATGGATTAAAAACAAAAACCTATCTCAACTATGACTCTTTTAAAATTTTGGTAGATGATTATTTACTTGAAATAGGAAAAGAACTCTTACTTTAGTAATAGAGTTTAAATTACAACTGAATTTAAAGTATGCCTTATGAGTACTTAGGAACAATTGTGATTCTATGTAGCCATTGAAAT
Source organism: Arctocebus calabarensis (assembly GCA_963573935.1). Lineage (NCBI taxonomy): Eukaryota > Metazoa > Chordata > Mammalia > Primates > Lorisidae > Arctocebus > Arctocebus calabarensis. Next base: position 26,429 of record CAUYON010130097.1, on the reverse strand, counting down.
TTTTTGAATTTTAATTTGCTATAGGATGGTGTTCATAAAATTTTAATATTCATGCATCCAATGTAAGGCTTTTTATTAAATGTGGTTATGTCAAGCAAGATTCATTTTCCTTAAGCCTTTTATTTTATGATGTAAAGTCTGTAAGTCACATTGTACAGAAAAGGAGTTTAAATGATTTACGTTATAGCTTTGCCGATCTTAATAACTTTAAAATTATGGAATGCTTACTTACATTAGGGATGTCAACTATACAGAAAGGCTAATTGTACTTATAATTCTTTTAACTTGATCATATTTTTACTGGTACTCCTATTATTTTATATTAGTGAAAAGTATTCTGTAACTAAATTGCGATTTATTCCTTGTTAAATAAAAAATTTAATATAATTTACGTTATAGATATCCTCTAGACATGGCAGTTGCCGTTTATTTTTGTTCCTCTGTCACAGTTTTACTTTTTTTTACTTGGCCTATCCTTGTGTACACCTCCTTGTCTCCTGTTGGGCAGGAGTCTGCCTCCTGGCACTGTAGTTGTGGCACACTGGGTGTGGGACTCAAGAGGCCCGCTGTAAGTGCTGGTTTTATTTTTAATAGCTAGCCCTGTAAGTGGTTGTTTAGTGACTTGTGTGAAACTGCATATAAATTAAGAAGTTCATATACTTCTATACCATGTTTGCAACCTTTTCCTTGTAATTATACACAGAAAACTTAAATTTTATTATTACAGCATTATTATTTATCTATACCAACAAGGGCTGTTAACTTTAGTTTTAAATAAAAATAATGCATTTTTCCCACTTATGGAAGTACTGGCGAATGTCCAGGTTTTTTTTTTTAAAGGGGACTTATTTTATATTAAGTGACTAATTCATTTCTACAATTAAATAATAGAAAATCATAACATCAGTATTTTTATAGCACTGTGTATAATTTCATGAGCAGTTGTTAGTTTGTGAACTATATATTTGTCCTTAATAGTTTTTAATGAATACTGCTATATTCATTGAAAATTTTCTCAAGTTTATGTTTGATAATTTAGATCTCTGAAATAGAAGAGATTGTGACAGTTAAAATAGTAGTAATTGATGAAGATGTGTTTTGCTTGCTTTTTTGTATTTGTCTATTTCATTCTTTATATTTGTGAAAACTTTGACATTTATATGTTCATTAGATCACAAGTTTTGATTAGCAAATAGTCTTAAAAAGCATTCCTTCCCTGTTTTTCTCAAAATAGTCTTATAAATATTATGCATACTTCGTTTTTAATTATTATTTGTTTGTCAATAGGTTGACATGAATTTCATGAGAAAAATTCCTTCGGGGGCTGAGGCATCCAATGTGCTGGTAGGAGAAGTAGACTTTTTGGAAAGACCTATAATTGCATTTGTGAGACTGGCTCCTGCTGTCCTCCTTACAGGGTTGACTGAGGTCCCTGTTCCTACTAGGTAAAGTTACTTTCAGTTAACATTCTCTCATTTTTATCCCTGCAAGGTCTGAGGAAGAAAAAAATTCTCCCTGCACATTCAAAACCTAAATATTATTATTCACTGAATGAGCAAGCATGTTGTTTTATGATGTATTATGATAAAAGCTCATTTTAATTGTGTTAATATTCAACCATTGTACCAAATGCTTTGAATCTTAGTGCATGAAAGAGTTTTCTTCCTGAGATTAAAAAATAAAATAAACATCATCTTTTTGAGACATACCTTGCATTTGTACCTTCATAAAACATTTGGTTTTTTCATTGGGATAGTGATGAGTTAAAAAAAAAAAGGAAGTTTGGTATCTTAGGAAGTTTGGTTTTAAAAAACAATGTATCATTTTAAATTTGAATGTGCACAATGGAGTTGGAAAGTATGGAATTGAATCCTTTTCTCTTACTTTTTGTGGGGATGGGACTAATTAAGCTTTACTTAAATTTTCTAAGTTTTATTTGTACAATGAGGATAATCCTTCATAGGATTGTAATAATACCTTTGAATTAGGTAAAATGTGTTATTCTATCCTGTATAAAATTTTCTGTTCAGTGTATATTATAAGTAAAAAAAATCAAACTGGGGGTAACATCCATAACAATTAGTAGCATGTTATAAAGGATACTCAGTATGTTAGCTATTGACTGTGGAAACTTAATTATAAATGAGATTGATCTTTTAAAATATTATTTTTATAATGTAAATAAATATGAAGAAGTAATAAGGGCTTGATGGAAAATACTTATTTTTCATTTATTTTACTCAGTTTCATTAATGATGCATTAAGTCAGAAAAATAATTCCGTGGTTCATATGTAAATTCTACAAAGTAGGAGGATAAATATGAATATAAATATTTTTATATAGTGTTAACTAGGATATAACTAAGTAAAAAATTAAGTATTTTTTATTTAGTCACTAGGATAATATGAAGTTTGTTGTTAAATTTGGAAGTATAAATAAAAATTCTTTTTCCTTTCAAAATGGATTATTTGACTAAAATCCCATAGTTGCAATGTGAGTTTTTATCCAGAACTACCATTTGAATGATTGTGGATTTTTTGTGTCTGCTCTTTCAGTGTTTTATTTGGCAAATTTTACTTTCAAGTACTTGATGGAATTATTATTTACTTTGTTTACTAATTTGCATTTTTTCAGAAGAGACCAGATTTATTTGTTTTATCCAAAAGGATATAGAAATTGTTTTTTTTTTTGAGACAGAGTTTTACTCTGTTGCTTGGGCTAGAGTGCCATGGCCTCAGCCTAGTTCGCCTCAGACTCCTGGGCTCCACCTTAGACTCCTGGGCTCAAGCAGTCTTCCTGCTCCAGCCTTCTGAGTAACTGGGATTATAGGAAGGTACCTTCACATCTGGCTACTTTTTCTGTTTTTTGTAGAAACAGGGTTTTGCTATGTTGCTTAGGCTGATCTTGAACTTCTGCCTCACCACCATGCCCAGCCTGAAGATGGGTACTTTTAATGTACAATATTTAGTTTCTTTTCTTTTCTTTTTTTTGTTTGGCTGGGGCTGGGTTCAAACCCACCACCCTCGGTGTATGGGGCCGGTGCCCTACTCAGTGAGTCACAGGTGCCACCCAGTATTTAATTTCTTAATTACTGTTTTGCCCTAAGGAAGATGTACAGTGATAAGTTGATGGAAAGTTAATGATGAATGCCTTTTTGGGTTTTTGATCTGCTTTCCTTTGAATGGAATTGCCATCTTTTTTCAGAGATTGTTGTGGGAGAATGGATGAGGTCTGAGTGTTATTTCTGTGTTTACATTTAAATGATTCTTTAAAAAAAAGGTTGTCTAGCCTGGGTAGAGTGCTGTAGCATCACAGCTCACAGCAACCTCCCACTCCTGGGCTTAAGCCTTCTCTTGCATCCACCTCCCAAGTAGCTGGGACTACAGGCGCCTGCCACCATGCCAGGCTATTTTTTGGTTGCAGCTGTCTTTGTTGTTTGGCAGGCCTGTGCTGAATTCGAACCTGCCAGCTCAGGTGTATGTGGCTGGTGTCTTAGCCGCTTGAGCTACAGGTGCCAAGCCATAGTTTTGTAAATGTTGTTTGTTCATTTTCAAATCTATGTGTTTTAATGTTTCTTTAGGTTTTTGTTTCTATTACTGGGTCCAGCAGGCAAGGCACCTCAATACCATGAAATTGGAAGATCAATAGCTACTCTGATGACAGATGAGGTAATTAAAATATGTTAAAATCTCTTCGAAGTAAACACTGAGTATGAAGCATGTATTATATATGTTAAATCACAGTCGTTTTATAGTGAAGTTTAAAAAAAATTGTCCTTACTGTCTGTACTGGTTTTCTTCATGTTTACTCTTTAACTATTTGCCATTCATGAGGTCTTGAATACCTTTTTTGTCAGGATCAGTGGGTACTCAAAAAATTTTTTTTTTAAGACAAAGCCTCAAGCTGTCGCCCTGGGTGGAGTGCTGTAGCATCACAGCTCATAGCAACCTCCAACTCCTGGGCTTAAGTGATTCTCTTGCCTCAGCCTCCCAAGTGGCTGGGACTATAGTTGCCAGCCACAATGCCTGGCTATTTTTTGGCTGTAGTTGTCATTGCCGTTTGGCAGGCCCGGGCTGGATTCAAACCTGCCAGCTCTTGTGTACGTGGCTGGTACCTTAGCCACTTGAACTATAGGCACTGAGCATTTATTTTATTTTATTTTTAAGCATTTGTAATTATTGACTACCTTCTTAAAATTTTTTTCATCTCTTTCAATCCAGTTCAAGGTACCATTTCTTTTGGTTTTCCATGGAAATTGTTTTGCTTATATTTTTATTTCTTCCATTTGGGGACCTGATCTGTGACCATGGCATTAGTGACTTACTATGATATATTTAGGTTTAAATGCATACTCTTTTTTTTTTTTTACATGTGACCTGGCCACATTTTTTTTTTTTTTTTTTTTGTAGAGGCAGAGTCTCACTTTATTGCCCTTGGTGGAGTGCTATGGCATCACACAGCTCACAGCAACCTCCAGCTCTTGGGCTTAGGCGATTCTCTTGCCTTAGCCTCCCGAGTAGCTGGGACTACAGGCACCCGCAACGTCCGGCGAATTTTCTGTTTTGCAGTTCAGCCGTGGCCGGGTTTGAACCCGCCACCTTCGGTATATGGGGCCGGTGCCCTACTCAATGAGCCACAGGCGCAGCCCAAAATGCATACTCTTTTTTTTAAAAAGAAATTTAGGGATATAGTGAGACTCTGTCTCAATAAATAAAAAAGGAAATTTAGGCATCGAAGCTTAGTGCTAGTGAGGAAAAAAGAAAAAGAAATTTAGAAAAAGGAGTTTTACGGATATTTATTACCACAAAAGCAATCATGATAAAAGCTTATTTTTGCCCTGTGCTGAGCACTTCATGTGTATTAGCTTGGTTGGCACTCACACCAGCCTTATAAAGTGGGTACTATTGTTTAAGCCATGTATCGGTGGCTCAAACCAAAAATTACATGGCTAGTTAGTAATATGGCTGAATTACGATTCAAATTACATCTCCAAGGCTGGTCTTCTTTTTTTTTTTAACCTTGAAAAAAGTTACACAAAAGCTTGGCAAAGTGGCTCACGCCTATAATACCAACACTCTGGGAGGCCGAGGCAGATGGATTGCTTGAACTCAGGAGTCAGAGACCAGTCTGAGCAAAGGGAGACCCATTTCTCCTAAAAGTAGAAAATTAGCTGAGTGTTGTGGTAAGTCCCTGTAGTCCCAGCTACTTGGAAGGTTGGGGGAGGAAGATCACTTGATCCCATGAGTTTGAGGTTGCTGTGAGGTTGGCTGAGGCTCTGGCACTCTAGCCCTGGAGACAGAGTGAGACTCTGTCTCAAAAAAAAAAATTACTAATTATGTTTGAATATAGTCAAAGGCTTGATGCGGTGGCTCACTCCTGTAATCCTAGTACTCCGGGAGGCCAAGGAGGGTGGATATCCTGAGCTCAAGAGTTTGAGACCAGCCTGAGCTAGGCAAGACTCTTGTCTTTTAAAAATAGCTGGGTATTGTGGCACTAGCCTATAGTCCCAGCTACTTGGGAGGCTGAAGCAAGAGGATTGCTTGAGCCCAAGAGTTTGAGGTTACTATGAGCAATGATGCCACAGCACTCTACCTAGGGTGACAAAGTGAGACTTTGCCCCTCCCCGCCCCCCAAAAAGTACGTAGTTAAAGCTCCTCTAGTTGGATTCATGGCTTTGGCCTCAATGTCCCCTTTAAAACTTCTCTGGGCTGGGTGACATCCATAGCCTAGTGGATAGGGCCCCAACCACATACACCAGGGCTAGCGGGTTCTAACCCTGCCCAGGCCAACTAAAACAACAATGACAACTGCAACAAAAAAAATAGCCAAGTGTTGTGGTGGGCACCTGTGGTCCCAACTACTTGGGAGACTGAGACAAGAGAATCGCATAAGCGCAAGAGTCTGAAGTTGCTGTGAGCTGTGACACCAGGGCATTCTACCTAGGGCAACAACTTGAGACACTGTTTTAAAAACAAACAAACAAACAAACTTCTCTGGGCTTATTTATTAAGTGCTTATTATACACCAAGCACTAGTCACTAAGAATGAGTAGTTTACAAACCAGGTGGGCGTACAGGAACATCAAATAACTTTAATAGGGCATAATTAACTATTAATACAATGTGTGAGAATGTGGATAGTTTCTGGTAATGGATTATAAAATGCTTAGTTTTTGTTCTCTGAAGATTCACAAAATCTAGAACAGTAATGTCCAGTGTGGTAACTGCTAGCCACATTTCAAACAATGAACCACCACACAAGGCTAGTGTCTTCTCATTTTGGATAGCTTCTTAAATGCATACTCTTTACCATTGTCTAAACAGATAATACCTGAGCTATTCTAGCATGCTTCTCGAAACTTACATCCTAATACTGCTCATTCCTACTCCCTCCAGCGAAAGTAGTTTCCTTTTTGTTCCTCACAAGTACCTCTGGTTATTTAGGATTGCTAATTCCTCTGCCTGAGTACTTTGCTGCCACCCCTAGCCTATACTACCCTTTATATGATTTTGTCCCTTATTTTGTCCAGATTTCCTTCTCTAGGGCACCTTCCTTGGCCACTTTGTTCTTTCCCTTTAGCCTACCTTTCTGCAGCCTGCTTTATGTTTATCAAAACATATATCATTGTCTATACTTATATATATTTTTAATTACTTGTTTTGCTACATTTCCCCTTAGAACTAAAGGTTCTGGAGTACAGAGACTTTGCCTGAATTTGCCTTTATTGGACTGTCCACAGTGCTTAGCATTGTGTCTAGCAAATAGAAGGTGACCACTAAATATTTGTCATTGATTAAATTATTTAAGTAAAATTGTTTGTGTATCCATGATTATTTTCATAGAATAAATGACCTGTAAATGTCATAATAGAATGACATACACAGTATTTTATTCTCTGAATGAAATAATGAGTATTTCTCATGCATAATCTTCTTTTTTAAAACATTGTTTTATCTTAACACTGGTTTTTTTGTTGTTGTTTGTTATTGTTAATTTATCTGATAATACAAATAATGGGCTACCTTTTATAGTTGTTACCCAGAGTAGGTTGCACCTGCCTGAGCTAAAAGTTAGGTAATTTTCTATATTATATTGAACATACTTAGGTATTCAAAGTGAGTTTAGTATATGTAGAATTTTCTTTCAACTTTAAAATTCTTTTGCTCAGTATTTTTTTATTTTTTTTTTTAGATATTTCATGATGTAGCATATAAAGCAAAAGACAGAAATGACCTCTTATCTGGAATTGATGAGTTTTTGGATCAAGTAACCGTCCTACCTCCAGGAGAGTGGGATCCTTCTATACGCATAGAGCCACCAAAAAGTGTTCCTTCTCAGGTAAGAATCTAGAACTGTTCTTCTGTGGGTTACTTTGTTTTTAATTAAAATGTTTTGACTAGGTTATACATTTTTATTATTCAAAGATTAAAACTATATAAAGAGGTGTACTCAGAGAAGTCATATCCCTGCATCGTCCCCTTTACCATCTTAGCCATATATCGCCTCTTGTGGGTAAGCATTTGTTATCCCATTAGATTTTGTTTTCTAGTTTTCATTCAGCATGTGGAAGTATGCACATGTATTGTCTTATTTATTCCTTTTACCAAAATTTAACATTCTAAATATATTCTGTTCTGCATCTTGCCTTTTCCCCATAACAATGTATCCTGGAGATGTACTCTTAAGAAATCATGGTAATATTCCTTGCTCTTTTCATAGTTTTATTGTATTCCATTTATAGATATTATAAATCATTTCATGATACTCATATGCTATTTTGGTTTGTTTGTTTTTTTATTTATTTTTGAGACAGAGTCTCCCTCTGTCACTCTGGCTAGAGTGTAGTGGCTCATCATAGCTCATAGCAACTTCAAACTCCTGGGTTCAAGTGATCCTCTTGCCTCAGCCTCTTGAGTAGCTGGGACTGTAGGTGCCTGTCACAATGCCTGTCTAAATTTTCTAATATTTTTTTTTGTTGTTGTTTGTTTGTTTGTTTTTTAGAGACAGAGTCTCACTTTGTCGCCCTTGGTAGAGTGCCATGGCTTCATGGCTCACAGCAACCTCCAGCTCTTGGGCTTAGGCAGTTCTCTTGTCTCAGCCTTCCGAGTAACTGGGACTACAGGTCCCTGCCACAACGCCTAGCTATTTTTTTGTTGCAGTTCGGCCAGGGCCGAGTTTGAACCCGCCACCCTTGGTATAAGGGGCCGGCGCCCTACTCACTTTTAATAGAGATTGTGTCTTGGCTGTGGTTCATCTTGAACTCCTGAGCTAAAGTGACCCTCTGACTTTAGCCTCCCAGCTTGTTAGGATTATAGGTCTAAACCACCAGACCTGACTTCATATATCATTTTAGTCTTGTGCAGGTGTTATCTGTAGGACAGATCCCCAGAAATAGGATTACTGACTTAAAGGGGAATTCACCAGAGTTCCTTCTTTATTAACTTGAATTGTTTTAGACTCCTATAATGATACATGAGAGTCTGTTTCCCACTAACACAGTATGTTTCCAAACTTTTGTATATTTGTCAATGTGACAGATAGCTTTATGTAACTATTTCAAGTTTTGTTCTTTTTTTCTCTGAGGTAGTCTCACTCAGTTACCTTGGGCTAGAGTGCTGTGGTGTCAGCCTCGCTCACTGTAACCTCAGATTGCTGGGTTCAGGTGATCTTCCTGCATTGGCCTTCCAGAGTGCTAGGATTATAGCCATAAGCTACTGTGCCCAACCATATTTCAAGTATTTTAATGGGGTTTTAATTTGCGTTTCTGTAATTGATGTTGTTGAATATGCCTGATTATATGTTTTTGTTCATCACCCTCTGCTACGTTTTTTTTTTTTTTGCAGTTTTTGGCTGGGGCTGGAGCATATGGGCTGGCCCCCTACTCCTTTGAGCCACAGGTGCCTCCCATCTGCAACCTTTTTTTAAAAAAAATTTTAAATTGTTTTTTGATCCTTTGGGGTTTATCATGATATATATGAGTAGGCAGCCAACTCTTATCTTTTTCTGAATTACTGCCTGATTGTTAAAAAGTTAAGCATTGCCGCCCTTGATTGGTGATACTGTCTTTATCATTAAGTAAACTTTTATCTACATTTGGCTCTGTTTCTGGAATTCCTTTTATTTTTCATTGATCTTTCTGTTCATCAATCAATTACATTCTCTTTAATTTTGGAGGCTTTGGTATAATTTAATATCTGGTAGGTCTAGATTCATTTTAGCTTTCTTCTTACTCTTGTTTTTCTGAGTTTCCTTGGCTGTCTTTATACAATTCTTTCTTTTTTTTTTTTTTTTTTTTTTATAATTATTCTCACTCTTGCTATTTTGACCTGATTAGAGTAACATAGTGGTCATTGTCACTCAACAGCAACCTCAGACTCCTGGGTTTCTCTTGAGATCCTCTGGGCTTCAGCCTCCCAAGTAGCTGGGACTATGGGCATACACCACCATACTTGGCTAGTTTTATCTGTTTTTAATAGAGATGGAGGTCTCACTCTTGCTCAGGCTGGTCTCGAATTCCTGTGCTCAAGCAATCTACCTGCCTTGGCCTCCTAGAGTGCTAGGATTACAGGTGTGTGCCACTGTGCCAGCCTTACATTTATTTTTCTATCTCAAGTTTAAAATTAGCTTTATATTTTTAAAAGTAAAATCTGATGGTATTTGAAAGGTTATGGTGACGATTAAATTCTCTTAGTGATTTGCGAAATAATTGACGTCCTTATGACATTGAAGCTTCTGGTCAAGAACATGATGTATCTCTCCCATGTCTCCCAGTTTTTTGTTTCAAGTTGGTATCCTTAGGAATGGTACCAAGTTTTTCTCATCTATAACTTACATGCTTCTTGATGAGTGTTATAAATATTGTATCTTTTTTGCTTTTATATATATATGAAGGCTATATTTTTATGTATAGGCGTGACTCTTGAACAACGTGGATTTGAACTGTGTAGTTCTGATTATATGCAGATTTTTTCCGTAAATAGAATGGAAAAATATTTGGAGGTTTGTAAAAACTTGACAAAACTTTCAAATGAACTACATAGCCTAGAAATGACTGAAAAAGTTAAGAAAAAGTTAGGTATATCATGAATGCATAAAATATACGTCAATATTAGTGTTTTATCATTTATTTCCATAAAATATATACAAATCTGTTATAAAAAGAGAAAACTTATGTACACAGATATGATATGTAGCACTATTCACAGAGAGAAATGTAAACATTCACAGAAATGTAAACAATATAAACATGTATTAAATCAGAAGTGCCTAAAATTAACTATAGCACATAGTTTGTATGCTACCATAATAATTTTGTAGCTACATCGTGTTGCTATCTGGTGAACTTAAGTGTTGCAGGTATCCATATTGAAATACCTGATATTTATTTCCGCATGAGCATTTGGTCTCTCTAAATTACACATTGCAGTAAAAAGTGATCACCTACAGCTGTTTGGGTATTTTTCATTGTGTTTAGTGCAGTATCATAAACCTCGAATTACACTGTAGGATCTATATGAATTACTGCTAGTGATGTTGGAAATGCTGTCTACAAACAGAGAAAAGTCATGATATTAGAAGAAAAAGTTGTATTGCTTGGTTTACCTCAAATTGAGGTCTGCAGCTGTGGTTGTCCAGGTACATGTAATCCAGCCTGCGGACCATTGTGTAAAAGGAAAGGAGACTGTACAGTGGCTTGTGCTTGTAATCCCAGCACTTTGGAAGTCCAAAGTGGGAGGATCACTTTGAGCTCAGGCATTTGAGACTAGTCTAGGCAACATATGGTCACCTTGTCTCAAGAAAACAAAAAAGAAAGGGAAAGGAAACGCATGAAGTTAATTGCTGCAGCTATGCCAGTAGGTGTAAAACTTTGAAAAGTACCTTTTTATTTTGTATTGAAAATGAAGCTTTTATGGGGGTGCCGGATTGCTATAAGAAAGGCACACCTATATAGTAATTTGATTCAAGAAAAAGCAGTGTCATTGTATGACACCTTAAAGCAAAAGGAAGGTGAAGGATCTGAACCTAGAGAATTTAATGCTAGCAAAGGATGGTTTGATAATGTTAAAAAGAGATTTGGTTTAAAAAGTTTTACCATAACAGGAGTAGCAGCTTTTGTTGACCAAGAGGGAGCAAATGGGGTCCTAGGGCAGACACTATTAAGAAAATCATTGAGGAAGAAGGATATCTGCCTGCACAGGTTTTTAATGCAGGAAGAAAGTACCTTCTTTTGGGAAAAAAATTCCACAGAGGACATTCATCAGTAAAGGAGAGAAGCAAGCACCAGGATTTAAGGCAGGAAGGGAGAGGATAACTCTTCTGTTTTGTGCAAATGTATTTGGATTTATGATCAGTACTGCCATTTCCTATACGGTAGTCACTTCTGGTCATGAATAGACCAGTGGTGCTCAATCTTCCTAATGCTATGGGCCTTTAATACAGTTCCTGGGTCGTGACCCACAGGTTGAGAACCGGTAGAATAGATACATACCACCTGCCAGTCTTTTGGTTACACAGAAAGAAGGGCTGGACAATTACAACCCTATTTGTGGATTAGTTACATCTTTGTTTTATTCCTCAAGTTAGGAAGTACCTTACCAGTAAGGGACAGCTTTGTAAAATTCTTTCGATACTGGACAATGCCCTGACCACTCAAAATCTCAGGAGTTCAACATCCAAGGGTATCAAGATAGTCTCCTTGTCCACAAATACGGCATGTCTGCTTCAGCCTCTGGGTTGGGAGGTCATAAAGACCTTTGAGGCTTATCGCATATAGTATTGTATGGAAAGGATTGTCAGTGCTGGGGAAGAGAACAATATAGAGAACATCATGAAAGTCTGGAAAGTTCATCCCACTGAAGATGCCATCCTTGTTATAGAAAAAGCCATGAAGGCTCTCAAGCCTGAAACAATAAATTCCTGATGGAGAAAACTCTGCCCAGATGTTGTGCATGACTTCACAGGATTTATGACAGAGCCACTCAAGGAAATCATGAACGAGAAATAGACATGGCTAAAAAGGTGAAGAGTTCAAGATATGGATCTTGGAGAGATATAAGAGCTAATAGATAATACAGGAGAAGAATTGACAGAAGATGACTTGATGGAAGTGTGTGTTTTCGAAGCAGTGCCGGACAACAAGGAAGAAGACATAGGAGAAGCAGTGCCAAAAACCAAACTGGCTTTAGACAATCTGGCAGAATTGTTCAAGACTGCTTTTAATGTCTTTAGAAACATGGACCCTTCTATGGCATGGGCAGTGCAACTAAAGCCAGTGGTGGAAGGAGGATTGGTACTGTATAGGAACATTTTTACAGAAAAGAAAAATCACAAAAGTCAGACGTGTTGTATTTCCATTAAGTTTCACTTAGAGTGCTCCTCCTTCTCCCACCTCCCTTTCCACCTCTTCGCCTCTTCTGCTTCTGCCACGTCTGAGTCAGCAAGGCCAACCCCACCTCTTTTTCCTCCTCAGCTTACTCAGTGAAGATGAGTGGGGTGATCTTTATGATGATCTACTTTCACTTATGAATAGTAAATACATTTTTTTCTTCCTTATGATTTTAATAACACTTTTCCTTTCTTTTAAGAATTAGTGTAAGACTGTAGTATGTAATACAACATACCAAATATATGTTGATGGATTGTTTGTTGTAGGTAAGGCATTCTAGTCATTAGTAGGCTACTAGTAGTTTTGTTTTGGGGAAGGCAAAAAGTTACCTGGGATTTTCAATTGTACGTGAATTGGTGCCCGAACTCCCACCCTCTTCAGGAGTCAACTGTATATTTTTTTGTTTTGTTGATTTTCTTCTTTTATTGTATGTAGTTGTTTTTCATCATCTGTAATAAGAAGTGTTTCTTTTTTCCTCCCTTTATTTTTAATACAGGTGCTTAATTTTCTTGAATATTACTTTAGCTATTTCCCATTGATTATAGATTATAATAATGTTGTGCTTTCCATTATTTTTGTTTTCTAGGAATTCTCTCTCTATATTTTTTCCTCTAAGATGTAAGGTGGTAATCTTACTTTTGCAGATGAGTCTTGCTGCTCTAAATGTCAAACTTGTAAACCAGGTAGCAAAAGTCTAATTTAGCCGATCCTTTGACTCAAGGGACCTACCTCCTGCGATGACACAACTCGGTCTTTCTCTTTCTTCTTTTCTCCTTCCCCTCTCCTTCCTTCACTCTTTTTAGTCCTGCCACCTCTTCAGGTAACAAATTAAAAGCTTATTTCTTTATCTTCAAGCGAGAAGGAAAAGATTCTGTGTCAAGTGTAAAAGGAAATTGATTTTAATGAAAACATGTTTAACAAATCTCTAGCTACTTCTATTTTAAGGGTCGTATTTTTGTAAAAGAAAAAGAGCATTTTTTTTCTTTAAAGTATATTTTTTAATAGTTAACATGAGTAATACTTTAAAAACTGGTAGGATTAGATGCTTTGCTAGAGGTTACTCACATTCTAGCTTTTGCTGAGTAGGTAATTTGAAATGTTATTTATATATGAATATGTCTTCTAGTATATTGATACTGGAATATAAGATTAAAAAAGCTAATCATAAATTTAAAAATAGAGAAAAAAATAAGAACATTAGACTATTTTTAATGTTTAATTTGTTCAAGAAGGAAGTTTGTATCAGGAAGCATTTCTTTCTTGGATCACTAATATGTTGGCAATATTAAATCTGATGTTCCTGCTAATTGAAGATCCTATCATCGTTTTCTTAAAATAGAAATCTGAAAATATGTTTTTGTGAAATTCAGGAAAAGAGAAAGATCCCTGTGTTTCACAATGGGTCTGCTCCCACGTCAGGTGAGACTCCCAAAGAGGCCGCTCATCACGCGGGGCCGGAGCTGCAGCGGACTGGACGGTGGGTACAATGCTGATATGTTTTGCGGGTAGGGGTTGGTTTAATGAAAAACACATAAATATTCTGCTTCTTTCCAAGTATTTGGAACTTAATATTGCACAATGATTTTTTTCATATTTTAAAAAGTTTGTATTATTTATGGAAAACTTATATGTGTCTAAAAATAATTGTAATATTATGTGCCAAGCTATGGACCATATGTTCAGAACATTGCAGTTATATAGTACATATGTTTATAGATTAATTTTCATTGTTTATACAGAAAGTTCTTGAAGAAGGTGTAGAGTCCTATTAAAATTCTCCACATAAGTTAGAGAATTATGGGAACAGAGAGTAATTATAACTGATAATTTTTTCTGTGTGTGCATAGATATAAAACTCTTATAATCATGAGATAGTGTAAAATTTTAGATGGATAAGCATGACTAAACCATCGTAATGATCTCTGGAAACCTACTTACCAAAATAAACAAGTTAATTTTTGGAATTAAATGTTGCCAGGTGTAAATATTTGTAGAAATAGATAAATGTTATAGTATTTTCATACTATAGAAGAGCATGTGGCTATTTATTATATATGTCCACTGGTGGTCAGTGTGCAACTAAATAATATTAGATCTTTGTTTAAAAGATTTAAGGTGCACTGTTGGGGATTTTGATGACATGCCTGAAGGGTACAATGTATATGAGAAAAATAAACAACTAGCATACTGAATATAGATTTTAGAGAAGCTTAAGTTTACAATTAATTCACTGACTAGTGAAACGTATTAGTCTTAGTAAATATAATAGAGAAAATTTTGCCAACAGTGCTATTCTGTTATTAGGTGTTATTGCTTCTTCAAACTTCAGACTGGAATAAGATTAGTCACTGAGAAGCACTGTGTCAGTCCCCCATTGATCTCATAGTCACTTGAGAGCATCTGTAAGCCATCTATTAAGTGACCAGTTATTGGTTAAATGATGTAGATTCATTTTTTTAGCTTATTAGTGGTGCCTTTTTTTATTGCAAGCTTGTTCTCCTTGCTGTCATATTATTTATAGAATAATTTCTTCCATCTGTCAGCACGTGTTTAGAATTTATTTCAGCATTAACCTACAAAAGTTAGAATGGAAAAGCTTGAAATATCCCAAACATTTAAAAGCTTACAGTTAATTTTTTTGTATTTTCCTGCAGTCGAGATTTGAACAATTCTCTTTCTATATGAGTCAGAAAGCTTTACTGACTTACTGATTCACTTACCAGTGTTTGCTGAGTATCTTCTATGTCCCAGGCTGTGTTGTGGACACTGGAGATATGGCAGTGAACAAGAAAAAGTCCCTGCTCCTTCTGGAGCTTATATTTTATTGGAATATTTTGAAGTTAGAAGTATCCAAAAACCCAATTTTTTAAAAACGTTGAAGGGATATGGTTTTGATGTACAAATATAGATTTTAATCTACTAATCGGCACTTCTTAGTTTTATTTATATATATACTTGTTTGACTAGGTAGTAAATTAAATATACTGAAATAATTTTCAGGGTGTATTTTTTTTTTCCTAGACAGAAATACTTAAATGTTTTAAGTAATAATTCTAAAAGTTATTGAAATTATTTAATTCACTACTCATACATTTAAGCATAGCATACAGCATTCATATTAAAGGATATATTGATTTTAATTGCCTTTCTGGTTTTTCTGAGAGTTGCATTTAAGGTTTATAATGTAGGGTGGCGCCTATGGCTCAAAGGAGTAGGGCGCTGGCCCCATATACTGGAGGTGGTGGGTTCAAACCCAGCCCTGGCCAAAAAAAAAACTGCAAAAAAATAAAATGATTTATAATGTAAATGATAATAGAGTGCTTGTTCACATTTTCATGAATGGGTCGTTAGGCTTCATTTTTATTGTACATTTCCTTATTAACATTTGTGTCCAAAATTACATTTACTCATATAAAATCATTTGCCTGCAGTTTTTTCAGTAAATAGTTTATAAAATACAGATGTTTATCTCTTTTAACTTAATGAGATATACCTTTCCTCTATCATCAGTAGATTTGATTAAATGAGTGTATCTTCTATAATTTATATTATGATTTAAATAGGATTTTAATTTTAGTTGACAAAACACTAGGCACTGGCAGTTTTATGTACCCCATAGTTTTAGTTTGAACTAGCTAGAATCCTCTAGTGTACAGTTTGACGAGTTTCATCTCACCTATTTAGGCTTTTTGGTGGTTTGATACTTGACATCAAAAGGAAAGCACCTTTTTTCTTGAGTGACTTCAAGGATGCATTAAGCCTGCAGTGCCTGGCCTCGATTCTTTTCCTATACTGTGCCTGTATGTCTCCTGTAATCACTTTTGGAGGGCTGCTTGGAGAAGCTACAGAAGGCAGAATAGTGAGTACAAAGATTGGTAGTGGCCAGGCTCTTAGCTCTTCAGAGGCAAGTGTCTGTATGCATTTGTCTCACTATTCATACTTTTATTTGAAGAGTCTACCCACAGCATGATTAACCTGTCCCAAAGCAGACTTCCCCCCAAGGTAATTGCTATGGAAAACATGGGGAAGCCATTTGAACAGAAGATGCACAGTTGAGGTAAAACCAAACAAAAAAAGTTTATCTTGGCTTGCTGGATGAATGGTTTTATAAATTGAGTAAAAGGCTTGCATTGTCTTTGGGGAGGCTGGGTGGATTGGGGGTGAAGACACTAATTGGACTGATTATGGGTGGGACGGGGGTGGGAGGATTTATCGATGGGGCTACATCAGTAAGGTATCATAGGATTAGTTAGAGCCATATGTTTAATATTAATGCATCACTATTGGCTTGTAGGCCTAGACTAGACTATTTGGTAAGAATAGAACGTAATGTGCAAATACTGGCTTTTTGAAGGGGCATTTACTTGAATTTTGCTGTTATTAAATCTGTGAAAATAGTGAAATCTTTTATTTGGAAAAAATAAAATATAATGAAAGTTGCGTCCATCCTTTGATATGACTAAAATGAAAGTTTTTCTGTTTTTCTGTTTGTGGTAATACTGTAAAGCTTTGGTGCTTTGTGAAATCTTGAAAGGCAATTTTTTTGTTTATATACATTTTAATAGCATTTAAATGAGATAGTTTGTACTTCTTAAGATCTTAAGTGTATTTTACTTAATTACATTTATCCTTAGGAGAAAATTCATTTTTTATAGATAAAAGGTTAAAATACCTAATGTCAAGCAGTGATAATTACTCAGTTAAAATGTTTCATGAGCTGAACATGAGATAAACCTGAGAACTGAAGCTTTCTTGCAACTCTGTTTTTGGTTATTTAGAGTCTTTTTACTGTAGTCTCTAATTATCGTATCAAACATACATATTTTTAGTAAGTGGCTTTATGTGCTATCACAAATTATGCATGTAACTTTGTTGGTACCCATGCCAATGTGTTATATTGTTACCATCATGGACTGTCCCTCACTGCCACCCATCTCTCCCTGTTAGTTTGGTAGTACATCAGGACTGGAGGAGCATAGACAAGTGAAGAAGAGCGTTTTGGTATATGCACAGTGACTGTGTCATGGTATGCTTTGCCACATGTAAGAGAGGAGAAATGGACTGTAGGGTGGAAGTGATAGAAACAGAGAAAGCTCAGGGATATTTTGGAGGAGAAGGATATGGAGATGTGTTTGTTTTCAGATGCTTTCCTAGAACTTCAAGGAGAAATGGAGATATTAGGGGTTAGAGTTCCAGCATTTAGAGTGCTAAAGAGCAAATGTAAAGATTGAGAATTGTTCATATACAAGTGAGAACTGATGAGGCTAACAAAGGAGAGGAGAGGGAAAAAGTGGGAAATTGCCCAGGTCTATGGAATGGAGGAAGGACAAGATGTAGGGATTGGAGGAGGAGGAAAATGACCTAGCAAAGCAAACACAGAGACCTAGAAGCAATGAGGGTGATGTAATTTTGTGAAAACCAAACTAGAGGTTTTGAGGAGGAAAGATTAGCAAGGAGTGTTTGATGACCTAGTAGAGTAGAAGAGTAGTAATGCGGCACAGATACATATACATATATATATATATATATATATAAGTTTGCGAGGGGAAGTGAAAGTTAGGGCTTCTGTTGGGTAAAATGGAAATTTTTGAATGTGTGGGTGAGTAGGCAGGCCAGGGTAATTAGGGCCTGTGTTCAGGTTGACAGTAAACATTTAAAAAAGTTCAAAAATTAGAAATAAGTAGATCTGGGGTAAGGGAGATTTTTGCTTGTAGTAAACATATGGCAGTAGGGGCTAGGGTGAAAGGAAGGTCTTCTTGTGACAATGTCTACTATTTTAACCCAAAGTTGGGGAAAGGGGGTCTTCATTTTGTGTCCATTTGGCCCTGTTAACATTTTCTTACTTTGTTTTCTCCTTGCTTCTCTTCTCAGGTTTTTTCTGTCTCTTGATTTAGTTAGACATTGTTTTCCTTTTACTTAAGCTCTGCCTAAATTCGTTTTTTAAGCTTGCATACTCTAAAAGTATGAACTAAGAGTTTTATGATGGGTTAGTAGTGTCTTCTAGGACAAATGTGTTTTCCCATTGGCAAGAAAACAAATATATCCCGTGCAGTTAACAAATGTATTATTCATATGGACACTTCTTTATGTTGCCAAAAGTCAAAATTTGCGTGTGGGTTTGATTCTGTTTTTATTCTGATAGTTGAATTATACTTTTACTGCGTACTGTCATTTTGTGATATTGATTTTGGAAGCCGTATTCAAGCTTATGAGAATTGCTGCCGTTTTTCTTGAGTGTATTTATGTGTCAGGCACTATGCTTGCTAGGTATTTTCGCAGACACTACTGACAATCTTCTAGCTCTCATTATCCATCATTTACAATGGAAAAAGTGTAGGTTTAAAAAGGTGAAGGTGTGGCCATGACTCCACACCAGGTAGCAGCCGGTCTTCTCTTCCTCTGGTTTTGGCCCTTCTGTGTCTTCTGCTGCTGTGCTGCCTCTCCTTTCAGGAGGGCTGTTTGTTACAAGCTTCATTTCCTTCCCTTACCTTTTTTCCCTTTCTTTCCTTACTTTATTATCCTTCCCCTTTTCTAAGGGTACATCATCAGCCTTGCTATCTAATAACTTGATGAGTTAGAATATAATGTTGGTGATGGTACAGAATTGGTGTACTAGCTTTGAATTTAAATCTCTCAGTTCTTAGGAGAGTTTTTTCTCATTTATTTTGTTGAGTATTTCAGTTTTGGTATCAATTGATTAAGCCATTTGTATTAATTTCTTTAAAATATTTGGAAAATTGCCCTATAGAAATCAGTTTGAAAAAGATAAGACCACATGTTATCTCCTGTTTGATTCTGATTTTATAGCACTATATTGAGTACTTATTATTTTTGTATTTTTAAAGTGTACTATTTTAGACATGTAACAGATACCTTTTAAAATAACAGATACCTTTTTGTACTGACTGACAGACTTAAGAAGTAAAACATCTATGGGTAAATTTGAAACCCTTTTGTGTGTCTCTCCCATTTACTCCTTGCTCCTTGCATCCTGTTGTAAAGGTTGATTATCTCTTACCTGAAATTCTAGCGACCAGAACAAGTGTTTTGGATGTTGGATTTTTTAAAAAAAGATTTTGGAATATTTGCATTTTGCAAACTGGATGAGCATCCCAAATCCAAAATCCAAAATGCACCAATGAGCATTTCCTTTGAATGTCACATTGTGCTTGAAAAATTTCGAAGTTTGACTTATTGGATTAGGACTATTCAACCTGTATTGAATTTTGAATTTAAGGGTCATTACAAAATGTTTACTTTTCATATGCAAACGAAAGCAGTTTTTTCTTATGGATTTAAAATGAATTTGTAATTTTCTGTATTTAAAATTTAAATTTAAGACTCATAGTTGTTTGCTTTATAACTCCTTGATTAGTACTTTTATTTTCCAGATGTCCTATGAGTATTATACACGTAGTAGGTTAGAGATATGTTTATGATGTATTGCTTTTATTCATTTCTTTTTCCTTGAACAGAGTGCAATAGAGTCTCTTTTTGGAGCATCATTAACTGGGATTGCCTATTCATTGTTTGCTGGGCAACCTCTGACAATATTGGGGAGCACAGGTCCAGTTCTAGTGTTTGAAAAAATTTTATTTAAATTCTGCAGGTAAGAGTTCTCCCCTCATCACATGTGTTTGCATGTATGTGTAATTATGTCTCGTTTATTAGTTAGAATTTTATTATATATTTATTAGCGGAAAAAGAGGATCTGATAAATACATGCAGTTTCAATATTTTGGGGCTAGTATGTGGTTGGCCCTGTCTTAGCCGATAAAACCATTCCTAACCTAATAACTTGAAAATAAGGAAAGTAAGATTGCCCAGGCTAACCTTACCAGTCATTGATGTTTAACAGTGGGGCTTGAATCAATCAGAGTGAAGCGTCAGTTTCCACTGGCAAGATTATTCTCTGTGGAAATGAACATAGGGTACTATAACAATTAGACTTTGAACTCATCATGGCCAATACTGTTTCCTTTGTGACTTAAATGAGTTCACAATTTTAGCCTGGAACTAACTTGATGCCATCAAATATTTGATTGATATAACTCTCTTGTTCTGATTCTTTACTTACAATGATTCTAATCTGGCATGCTACAGAGAGTAACAGAAAGAGAATGCAATAACCTGATGTATAGGCTCTGCTGGTAATTTCATATTTGAAATTTAAAATAAGAGATTATGGTGGGTAAGGTGGTGGTGGTAGGGAGGATGGTAATGATGTTGGCTCTGTAGGTATGATTACTGTATTGATGCGTGTGACTTCTGGATCTTCAGAGAGAATCAGGTACAGTTGTTCTTACAGACATTATATCGTTAATTCCTAACTGATTTCTAAAGTGAGGTCTAATTTTAAAATATTTAGTGCATGGTAAATGTTCTCTGTAAATCCTTTATATGAATAAAAATCTGTAAGTAAGGAGTTAGTCTTCATTTGAAGCAGACAGTTTTCTCTAGTCATTTTGTCATTCTGTAGTTCACTCTTTTAAGAAATTATATGTTTTTACGCCGTTTGTATTGCTTGTTATAAAAATTTTGGGGTGTAAATACTATTCCACATACATATGTTGATTGTGTTCACAATTTTCTTTTTAAACAGAGATTATCACCTTTCCTATCTGTCTTTAAGAACCAGTATTGGTCTGTGGACTTCTTTTTTGTGCATTGTTTTGGTTGCAACAGATGCAAGCAGCCTTGTGTGTTATATTACTCGATTTACAGAGGAGGCTTTTGCAGCTCTCATTTGTATCATATTCATCTATGAGGCTTTGGAGAAGCTCTTTCATTTAGGAGAAATATATGCATTTAATATGAATAACAACTTAGATGAACTGACCACCTACTCGTAAGTGTTTCTCTTTCTTCCTAATACTAAAATGTGTTTTTGCAGAGATGTCAGAGCCTAAGAAAATGCATTTCCTGCATTGTGATACTTTATCTAGCTGTAACTCCCCAACTAGCTTATGGTAGTTGGACATGTTTGTTTCAGATGTGGTTTTGGCAAAGCATTCAGTGGATGTAAATATAGTAATCAAATTTAGTCAATTTTTTGTTCACTGAAATCATTCAAATGTGTGTGTTTTTAGTCTTTTTTGAATTGGATTGGCTAATTTAAATTTGATTACTGGACAACCAATCTACCGTATATTTGAATTGGGTAGTTATAATTGTATCTTAAATTCTTTAACTAAAGTCTGGATGTACACTAGGATATGGGATATATTTTTAAAATTTATCTTTTTCACAATTTTCATGTCATTAACTTTTAAAGGTTAATTTTAATAAAATTTTTTTAGTAGTATTTTAGTATATACTTTTTGACATTTAGTGGAATATTTTCTTTATGATAAGAAAAGAATGAAATGAAAATAATTTTAAACTCTAGAATAAAATAGGACTTGAAAAGTCACATCTAATAGGTATAAAAAGGTTGGCAAATATTAGATGCATTTAAGTAGATTCCTATATTTACTGTCTTTAGCAGTCATGCTTAATGTAAATGCGGTATTGATTTGATTAACTTACATCCAGAAATGTGGTTACTAAAAGACTAAAAAGGATACAGAGTTTCTTTTTCTATTTCTATAGGCCCTAAATACCTGTGCTCTACCCCTTCCCTACATTTGTCATCGTTTTCCTTTTTCCTCTGCTACTGTCACATGCATGCCCTCAGCTTTGACGGCTGGTGTAGAGAGGGATGTGAAAATTCCTGAAAGACATTGACCTATTGGAAAATGTTAGCGACACTTAGATTCTAAATATATAAGGTGCCGCCTCCTTTGTTCTTAATTGCTTTAATTTAAAACATTCTCTCTTTCTCTGCCTTTTGTTCCTTTGATCTGTAAGAAGCATAACTTTTATAGTTAGTGTTGGCCAATTAGGGCAATGTTTCCTTCCTGGTAACCAATTACATGTGAATAGCATTAATTCAGCTAACATCCTATGAGAGCCTGCAGAAACTATGTTAGGCTAATTTATATTGCCTAATTTATATTATAAGTTTATAATTTGTATTTCTAATGGTACTTAATTATTCACATCATAACCCCATTTGTGTATGAAAAAACCAAGGATCTTGGAGGTTAAGACTTGTCTTAGGTCATATAGCCAGTAAATGTTAGTACTTAGATAGACCCAAATCCATCTTCTTGCCTTTTCTCAAACAGTTTATAATCTTATTGGGACTATTTAGGGTCCCCCCCCGCCCCCGTTTTTAAATATAAAGAAACTTTTTTTGCATATTTCTAGCTTTTTTAGGCAGAAGACATATTCTGGGTATGAACTGAACTCTCTGACTTCCTAAGACTCTCCTAGTACTGTCGTGATAAAAAAAACCATGTTTTGCTTTATTTATTTATTTATTTATTTTTTGAGACTGAGTCTTAAGCTGTTGCCCCGGGTACAGTGCCATGGCATCATAGCTCATAGCAACCTCAAACTCTTGGGCTTAAGTGATTCTCTTGTCTCAGCCTTCCAAGTAGCTGGGACTACAGGCACCTGCCACAATGCCTGCTATTTTTGGGTTGTAGTTGTCATTGTTGTTTAGCGGGCTGGGCTGGATTCGAATCCACCAGCTCTGGTGTATGTTACTGGCACCCTTGTCTATTTTTTTAAGAGTAAGTCTCAAGACCAATAAAGAGGGAACACGAGTAGGTAGCAAGTGTCAGAGTATAAAGAATTAGGCCAAGGCCAGTAGATTGATTAAGCTCAGGAATTTGAGACCAGCCTGAGTAAGAGTGAGACTCCATTTCTAAAAATAGCCAGACATTATTGAGGTTGCCTATAGGCTCAGCTGCTAGGAAGGCTGAGACAGGAGGGTCACGTGAGCCTAAGAGTTTGAGGTTGCTGTGAGTTCTGATACCACCGCACTCTACTGAGGATAAAAAAAAGTGAGACTCTGTCTCACAAATAAAAAGGAAGAAAGAATTAATAGTAGTATAATTTTAATAGTAGTATACTAATAGTAGTATCTCCACATGTAGTGGGTGGGCAGAGGCAGCAGTAACTGCTATGGAGGTTAAATAGATTTAGGAGAGAGTAATGTTGCTAAACATGGTGGTATCTTCTCAGAGTTTAAAAAAAAAATAGTACCCCCCCCCGCAAGGGTATATTTTACTAGTTTCATTAGGTAAACATTTAATTGATATTTGTGTTAGTTTGGTTTTATTTATGTAATTCAAACCATATTCCATTCGATTGTTTCTGATGTATTTTCACTTTCTAGTCTCTGTTTTTTGCAACATGATATAAAAAGGTTGAGAATTTAAAAGCTATCACATTGTGTAATTGATTTAGTATGAAGTAAGCATGAAATCCAGGAACCTTGAAAATTTATCCTACTCTAATTTCTCAGATGTGTGTGTACTGAACCTCCTAACCCTAGCAATGAAACTCTAGAGCTGTGGAATAAAGAGAATATAACAGCACGCAGTATTTCCTGGGGAAATCTCACTGTTTCTGTGAGTATATTATGAAATAAAGAGTTTCTTAAATACATATTATTCTGAACTAATTCTTTTAGCTTTTTCTGATTAGACATACTTTTTTTTGTAGATCAATGAATATATACTATGCTTTCAGAATGTAGAGCCATGACCAGGTAGTAGTTACCAACTTTTTTTTTTTTACTGTATCATGCCCTAAAAATTATAGGCTGAAAGAATGAAGCTGGTTAAAAAGATAAAGGTGAACTTTATTTGACTTCCAAGATATAATTATTAGAAAGATGTGAATATACTTATAGTTTCAAATTCTACCTAGATTGGTAAATTTGAAGGAAATATCTACTGTAACTGTGGTTCCATGTTATAGACATTGTATGTATCACATTTTGTGTCCACTTGTCTTGCTTGCTTTTTATCAGTTCATCTCCTCCATGGACAGCTTAGTTAGAGGATTGTGAGTGCTGCGGTTGTATTTTGAAGGTTTAAGTGAACCATGTCTGGCTCATAGAGACAAGTCTGACTCAAGCACTAAGTGATGATAAATGAATGATGCAATGAGCACCTCCCATGCACTGAATACTATTACAGATGCTTTGTATTTTGTTGGGAAATTTTGTTTTGTCCCTAGAATATTCATTTTGAACACTTCGAAGGTTAGAATATAAAGTGATGCTAGCATTCCAAATTAAAATTCAGATGTCTTGAGCTTCTCCGGTGCTGTTTAGTATATGAGCTCTGAAGCAAGCATTCTAGTGCTTTTTATTTTGTATAACAAACAGCTATATTTTATATAAAGTAGCTGTATAACAACTGTATAACAGTTGTATAAGCATCTGTAGGTTATTCCTTTCTTACTAAAGATGATAGTTAGCCCCTAACTGTATGATTTAAAGATAGCTGAAATTTTATCCCAGTGTTAATTTAAGGCTATGCTCTCTAGTACAGTATCCATTAGCTATATGTGCATATTAAAATTAAACTTAAATATGAGTAATTAAAAGTTTAGTTTCTCAGTGAACTATCTACATATCAGGCTCTCAACTTATGTGGCTGCTGGCTTCTGTATTGGCTGGTGAAGATGTACGATGTTTTATTGGACAGTGTTAATTTAAAGCAATAAAAATCAGTAATTGAGTTAGATTCATGCTTTACTGTTTTATATTTTAAAAGTCATTTATTGTTATGTAAGAAGCATAGTTAATAGAGCTGTTCAAATAAAAGCGATTTGTTAAAAATAATTTATTTCACGACACATAGGCTGTCTTCATATTATTATAAATATAATCAGGGGTATCTAACCTGCAGCCTGTGGGCCACATGCTGATTTTAGTAGGACTTTTTTGCTTGTCTGTGGTATCAGATATCATGTAAAGTGTGTAGGCATCTAACTCTTCCCCCCAGTCAGCTTTCATTAGTGTTTGTATATTTAATGTGTGGCCCAAAACAACTTTTTTTCTTCCAGTGTGCAGCAGAGAAAAAAAAAGCTTGGACAGCTCTGAATAGGTCTTTTCAGAATGTTTTGTTTATTAACAAAAAGGGCTTGTGAGTTTTGTTCTGTTCTGTTTTGTTTTTGTTTTTTTGCAGTTTTTGGCTGGGGCTGGGATTGAACCTGCCACTTTTGGCTCATAGGGCTGGCACCCAACTCCTTTGAGTCACAGGCGCGGCCCATTCTTTTTTAATAGGTATAGCTTTTATTTCCATGATCCATCAATACATGGGAATTGAAAATAATGAAACATTTAGCTATTTTTCTTTTGGTATACCTGACTTGTTTTGTTAAAATGAGCCTCATTAGAGTATGAGTTAGAAAAGGGTTTTATGGTATGTGTCTTTGTTACTCTCTGGTTCCTTTTCAGTTATCTCCCCCCCTAAAAGAAAATCAAGTCAGTAGAAGTTGTGTAATATCATGCTGTAGTACTGAATTAACTTTGACAAAATATTTTATTCTGGTGAATTGAGAAATGTGTTTATTTTTCAGATTATATCATCTCTGAACTCAGGATGTGTCTTACAATTAATTAATGGTATACTGTAGGCTCAGTGCCTGTGGCTCAAGCGGCTAAGGCGCCGGCCACATACACCTGAGTTGGCAGGTTCGAATCCAGCCTGGGCCCACCAAACAACAATGACGGCTGCAACCAAAAAATAGCTGGGTGTTGTGGTGGGTGCCTGTAGTCCCACCTACTTGGGAGGCGGAGGCAGGAGAATCGCTTGAGCCCAGGAGCTGGAGGTTGCTGTGAACTGTGATGCCACGGCACTCTACTCAGGGTGACAGCTTGAGGCTCTGTCTCAAAAAAAAAGAAGTCTGTATCTCAAATTCAGAACTCACTTTTTTTTAAATTTTATTTTTTTGTTGTAATTGTCATAGTTCTTTGGCAGGCCTGGGCTGGGTTTGAACCCACCACCTCCAGCGTATATGGCCGGCGCCCTATTCCCTTGAGCCACAGGTGCCACCCTTTTTTTTTTTTTTTTGAGACAGAGACTTAAGCTTGCACCCCAGGTACAAAGCGGTATTATCACAGCTCACAGCAAATTCCAACAACTGGGCACAACCGATTCTACTGCCACCGCCACCCAACTAGGTGGGATTATAGGC
>CAUYON010130095.1:0-25097 GCA_963573935.1 Arctocebus calabarensis | reverse complement strand
CCCGTCTGCTTGGTGATGTGCTCTGTACCTTTAATTAGTATTCTTGGGGTCGCAGGTCGCTCCAATAGGGTTGATGTGCATTCCTCGACCTTGTCTCTTGGCTCAGCTCCAAACCGTTGGCTTTCTTGCTAAATTTCTGTCCTTTAACTCTCCTTCTGGATGGGAGTGTCTGCAGAAAGCTGGCTACAGACCGCCATCTTGGCTCCTCCCCCCCAATCTGAAGAAAAATTTGATTACATCTCTTTACTAGAATTTCATAGGTCCTATCTTCCCAGAGACAATATCCCTCACTTCACAGTCACACCTTTTTCGTGTCATCATATTTTGGCAGCACCTACATTTGTGAGCAGCTCTTTTCAAGAATCTTCATTACATTAGCAGTAAAATTCCAACCAAAATATCTGATGGGGATCTGAAGAACTCACTAAGAATTGCAACTATTTCCATTAAACCAGAGATTGATGAATTAGTTTCTCAAATCTTATGTCAAATATCCCACTAGTTTTATGTTTCCTACTTTTTTTTTACTTTTATAATAAAAAAATCAAAAAGGACATTTTTTACATTTTCTATATTAGTGATCAGAAACTTGGGCCCTAATTGACGATTTTAAAGCATATCTGAATGGTCTGTTGTATAATCAGGATTATTATATAAGAACATTTTTGCTTATCTGAGGTGGTAGATATCATGAAATTATACATATAACTTTTCTCTCTGGTATATCAGATTTTGTTAGTTTTCATGTATTTAATGTGTGGCCCAACATAACTCTTTTTCTTCCAATGTTGCTCATAGAAGCCAAAAGGTTGGAACCATTTCTACATAAAGTTTGTGAGCAACAGAAATTATTTAGTAACTTTTTATTATTTTATAATTTTTTGAAACTGATGTGTAAAAATTTCAGAGTTAAGATAAAAATATTATATTTTCAGTTGCAGGTCATATTCTTTTATGTTCTCATTTTATATTTATACAAGGGTATATTTGACATTTTTCATAATAACTTTTATAACTTGAGGTAGTTACAAAAGAAGCTTTTGTTTTATTTTTAAATTATCAAATAATAAATTCATAAATCAGAATGATCATAATGTGCCAGAAATAAACTTTATAAGAGTATTTGTTTATCTCCCCTATTAGTGTCTAAATTTATCCAAAATATACATATGCTACAGAAATTTTATAAATTATAATTCTTACTAGTTTTGAAGATCGACAGGTTTGAAAACATTAAAATTAAATTATAAAAGGAAAATTTATACAATACTACAAAAAGGAAAGCAGAAGAACCAAAATCCTGGGGGGTTTCCTAAGTTTATTATTATTTCTTTGGAAGAGAGTCTCTTTTACCCTTGTTCAGAAGTACCAATGATTCATATAGGAAAAAAAAAAAAACAGAGATTGAAAATTAAGAAGAAAAAAAGCAAAAATTACGATTACCACTGGCCCTGCTATCCAATCTGAAGAATGGACACAAAACACACAGAGGCCTCATAGTTTACTTATACAGGCTTTCAAAGTTCAGTCCCACTGGGTCTCAATGACATGGGGAGGCCGCAGAGTATACAGAAGCTTTTTGCTCAGTTTGCATCAGATTGCAAGTTGTGAGAAAAAAGGCCACTAATGTGGAATGTGAAGAAGAGTGTGTGGGTCAGTAAGGCCTCTGCCCTGCAGGTAGCAGAAGTATATAACTTCAATAGAACTATATATATTTTATTTTCTCTCTTAGTTTAAAAAAATAAATTATTTTTTTTAGTTATATGTCCAACTATCAAAGATTTATGAAGACAGTTTATTATCCAATTGAAAGACAAAAGTTGATTTTTCACTTTAATTAAGGAACAAAATATAAAAGAAACAAAGACTAAAATTCTGTCATGTGGCAACAATGAGAGACCACATCTATTAGAAGGGCCAAAATTCAGAACACTGACAACACCATTTCTTGATGAGAAAGCAGAGCAACAGGAACTATCATTTCTTGCTGGTGGGTATGTGAAATGGTACAGTCACTTTGGAAGGTAACTTAGCAAAGAACCAATGCAACCTAGCAATCACATTTCTTGGTTTTACTCAAAAATTTTTAATTATGTTCTCACAAAAATCTGCACATGGGTGTTTACAGCAGCTTTATTCATAATGGCCAATATTTGAAAACAACCAATGTGTCCTTTAGTAGGTAAATGGATAGATAAGCTGTAGTTCATGGAATGGTATTACAGACAATGGAGTACTACTTGACATTAAAAGGAAACGAGCTGTTGTTGCAATTGCCACAGAAGTCTTTATGAAATCTTTCCCCAGGCCTTTTTCTTCAAATGTTTTTCCCACACTTTCTTTGAGGATTTTTGTTGTTTCATGCCTTAGATTTAAATCTTTTATCGTTCTTGAATTAATTTTTGTGGGTGGTGAAAGGTGGGGGTTCAGTCTTTTACATGTGGTTATCCTGTTCTCCCAGCACCATTTATTGAATAGGGATTCTTTTCCTCCGTGTCTGCTCTTGTTTAGTTTATCAAATATCAGGAGGCTGTAAGATGTTAGTTTTATCTCATGGTTTTCTACTTGTTTCCAAATGTGTATGTCTCTATTTTTGTGTCAATATCATGCTGTTTTGAGCACTATAGACTTGTAAGGTAGCCTAAAATCTGGTAGGGTGATGCCCCAGCTTTGTTTTTATTACTAAGAATTGCCTTGGCTATATGGGATTTTTTTCTGGTTCCATACAAATGAAGAATTATTTTTTTCTGAAACACATTCTTCTTAGCAAAGTATTATAAGAATGGAAAAGCAAGTGTCCAACATACCCAAGACTCATATGAAGCCAGGAGATGATCTGTTGCATGACCACAGAGGAGAAAAACTCATTTCAATTCAAGTTAGAGGAGAGAACGATAATAAGAGGGGGGAAGGCAGGCAGGAGGTTGGGGTGCTCTCACTGAGTGGGTATGGGGTGGGAGTCTTTGGCACACCTTTTGTGTGGGGGACATGACCACAAAAGGAACTGTACCTAAAAATAAAATTTTTTGATCTGCTTGTTTGTACCCTTGCATTAACCTGAAATAAATTTACTTCAAAAAAGAATAAAGGAATGAGCTATGAAGCCATGAAAAGACATGGAGGAGCCTAAATGACTAATACTAAGTGAAAGGAGCCAATATGAAAAAGAAATGTACTGCACGATTTCACCTATAGAACATTCTGGAAAGCACAAAACTATCGAGATAGTTAAAAAATCAGTAGTAGCCAGAGAAGAGGAGGAAGGAAGAGATGAATAGGAAGAGCACAGTGGACTCGTAGGGCAGTAAAACCACCTGGTATTTTCCCATAATGGTGGATACCAGTCACTATATAATTGTGTAAACCCACAGAATGTATAATCCCAAGAGTAAACCCTAATATAAACCATGCACTCCAGATGATTATAATCCCTTGTCCATGTAGCCTCATCTGATGTAACAAATGTAAGTCTCTGGTGGGGATATCACTATTAGGGGCGGCAGTGCATGAGTGGAGGTATAGGGTATATGGAAAATCTCTATCCTTACTGCTCAATTTTGCTATGAATCTAAAACTGCTCTAAAAATAAATTCTATTAAACAAAATAATTATGAAATAAAAATATTTTCTGATCCCAAAGCAGGATATAATAATAATTATTCTCATATTAATGACTATAATTGTCTTAAAACTATTACAAAGCTCTAAAGTTTAACTTGGCATTTGGTAATACTTCCACCACAAATGCCATCTAAAATTAAATTATAGTAAATAATGCAATCCCAGAAAAATGTAATCTTTTGTGTGTTTGTTCTGTGACTTACTTTTTGGAATTTTCTTTTATAATGCCCATCTCTAGAATAAAAATCAAAAACATAAATTCAAGTCTCATAAATTCAAGAAGTTCAAATAATTTCTTAAGAGTAAAATTGTTTTCCCAACTTTATTCTCATGCCATTCAATCTGTACAGATAATGGATGTTATTAAGATAATTCTCAGAATGACTTCAGGACAATTATTATACACATACACTCCACTCTAATTTTTCAAAAGAAAAGGTGCATTTTGTTCTCCGTTCGAAGAGCCTCAGCTCTTCACAAAATGATCCTTTGTTTCTTAGATGCCGATGAGGCACCGTTCTCTGTAACTTCTTCACATACCTATCCAGTGAAAATGGAGCTGCTGGGTGCACTTTGGCCAATCATTATACAGACAAAGGCTTTACATTAATTCACCATGTTACAACTTTCATCAGATTATTTTTCTATCAGTCAGCTTGCTTTCTAAAAATAAAATACAAGTGTCTACTTCAAGAGATTCTGTATTTAGTCCAATTAAGATATTTTATTATTTGAAAACAGTATTGACCTTCAAAATCCTCTCTGCAAACATTCAAATAGCACTCATTAAATAGCATGTTCCAGTTTATTTCAGTTATTTATCTCTTTCCTGCTAGAATTTTAACTTCTTGAGAATAGAGAACCTCACACACGTGCGCACACACACACACACTCACACACCCCTCACCAGATGTTAGCACAAATCCTGGCACACGGTGGATAATCATTGTTTAATTGAATTGGTTTTATACTTAATCCAGATCTCCAGATGTAGATTAGCTAGAGGAAGCACGTGTCAGATAATGCTGCACCTGAATTTATAAAGCTTCAATTATACCAACATAAAGCCTGTGTAAGTTTTCTTCATCTTTATAATTTAGTCATTTTCACTATTCCTGTCAATTTAACACATCTCTTTTGAATTAGAAAAGATTTAGTTAAACTTCCTCCAATCTGTTTCTGGTGTTAGGAAACCTCTTGGTAATTCTACAGTAGCTTGCCCTGTGATCTCCTACCCCTGGTGGAGAATTTCCTCAAATCCCCTCCACTTTCGGATTAACTTTTCTTTTCTCAAACTATCCGTGCTTGTTTTCTTTACTGAATCCAAGATTGGGTATGGGCCAGAACTAGAAGCAACAGTAGGAGCTGATTCATTGCTCAAACCTTTATAAAATATATGAGAACATAGGTAGGGTCATGTGTTCACAGCAGGTGAATTCATGAACCAAACGTTTACTATCTATTCTGTGGTAAGACTGTGTACTAGGTGCTGAGAATTGAGTGTTAAACTCCTGCACTTTGTAGGAAGATGCTAATGTAAAGGACTATATTGCAAATATTCAATTACACATTTTAATAGGCAACTCCCTATTCATTTCTCTTTATATTGTTTTCTATAGTTGTTCTGTAGTTACCTGAAAATTCCAATTGAATTCAATTAGTTTATGATTATGCTCATTAGGCTTGTTGCCTCCCTTCCTAGTCTAGGCATTAATTCATTCTACCTTTACATAATATTAACAAGAATAGCAATAATAATGTTTATTGATTGTTTATTATCCCACAGTATTAGAATATGTCATAAAAACTATTCCACTTATAGTTCTCAATAAGAACTGTAATCTTATGTCCATAAAAGCTAACTGACTTGGGAAAATTTACACAGCTCATAATATAGCAAGGAACAGAAATCCAAACTCGGATTTCTGATTTGGTACGTAACTAAACTCCCATCCTACTCAATTAAACTACACACAACTTAGTAAAGCTTCTTTCCACTCACTAAAAATCTCTTTTTGACGGTTTTTGAAAGTGACTTTTACTTATCTCCTGTGTTTTTCACTTCCTTACTGGCAGTCCATTTAAAGAACAAAAAATCAATCAAAAGAAAACAAAACACAAAGGCCAGAAATGTAGGTGGGGAAAAAGAACCACCCGAGTCAGCCAGGTTTGTTGTTGTTTTTTTTGTAATTGAAGATTCTAATCAGCTTCTCACAGGTACATTTTAAAACCCTGGTTACCCGTGGGAGAGTAAGACCCAATGCCCTCTATCTAAGACCCTGTCAAAATGTGTCTTTCAATATTGGGTACGCTACTGTGCCAGAATGCTTTAGTTTCTCTTTAAAATGGATACAATTGATATCTGTGTCATAAGAGAAATATAGTAATTCATCATTTCCTGTCCAATGCTTGGAGACATTTGAGTGAACAATGATAAGTGAACAAAAACTTTAATAACAGATAAATGAGGAACTATGGTGTAATGGTAAAGTAATAAAATTTCTCATTACTGAGAGTTTAGTTTTGGGATTAATTCGGACAGTTGCATTTACTGTATAAATACATAATAAGTATAGTATACTTTATATCAGTAAGCATTTCTATATATAGACACACAGTGGAACCTCTGTAAGGTGACCACCTAAGGAACTGTAACAAACTGGTCGATATGCAGAGGTGGTCAACACGGGGAACTAGGTCTATTGTACTGATACATACATGTGGTGCATCTCCAGCCTGTGAAAATTAGGTTAACTTAGGAGGGGTCAATACATGAGGGTGTTCATCTATGGAGGTTCTACTATATATAGTTTCATAAGGATCTCTAGTTTCACATGTTCCATAAGTTAAAATTCCATCCACATCTCTCTTCTCCATATAAACTGTGTTTTTTAAAAATATAAAGTCAAAAGGCAATGCCCTGGACCTTAACTGTCCCTGCATGAAATTAGACAGAACCGTTTGGCACAAAGAAATATTTTAGTAGACTCAGAACACTTTGAATATTAACAATTCTTTTTCTTGAACACAATATATCTTAAAATAATATTAAGAGAAAGAGAAACTATCCTGACATTTAAAAGTGTCAATAATGGTTTAAATATGTGTAAAGTGCATGAATGCAGAGGGAATAAAAAGCCTTT
Source organism: Arctocebus calabarensis (assembly GCA_963573935.1). NCBI lineage: Eukaryota > Metazoa > Chordata > Mammalia > Primates > Lorisidae > Arctocebus > Arctocebus calabarensis. The sequence continues at coordinate 18,333 of CAUYON010130095.1, read as the reverse complement.
GCAAAAATCAGCTTATCGTTTTCTTCATATTTCAAATAAAGCACAGTCTGTGGAATAACAACGTTGCCAGTGCAGACTGATTAAACTTGTGCATAACTACACCATCAAGGAAATCTTACAACCTCTGTGAACACATTCAACATGAAGTATCAATAAGAGCACATATAACCACTTTCAAAAGAAAATGAAACTCCAAAGCAATAGGTCAGGAGAGAAGCAGAATCGGAAGAAGGAAAGGAGGGATTGCGATTTCAGTACATCTGACAAAATAATCTAAATCCACAAACTGCTCAAAGCAGACATTTGTGATCACAGAAGTGAACCAGAAGCCGTTTTCCTGGCAATTCAAGTACCAACGAGTATTCTCAAAGCTGCCTCGTTTGCGCCTTCCCTTGCCACGCAATGTCTTTCCTCCCCCTGTCTTCCCACAGAAAGATTCAGGATTAAATTCTGTACATATGACGATGTAAGCCTTAAGAAGTACTTTGATGATGACTATATCATAATTAGAGTCTAATGAAATGGCTATTAAGAAAAAAAGGCTAACCAGCATAGATTATTTATAAGATAAACATGCAAAAGAGAAACATGGTGTTATCACTTTGCATGTCTTAAAAGTACACAATCTAAGAAGAGGAATCAAAGGGAATCCAATACTGTGTATTAAAGTTCAGAGGGAAGGATCAATAGAAAATGGTTATATGGTAGGAATTATAATCAACACATGTGAGCTAGGTCGAGAAAGTAGTTACTTAGTGCAGTGGGATTACTGGAGAAGCTTTGTGTCAGATGAGACATTAGTCAGATACTTTAATAACACAAATTATTGGTTGAGCAGAAGGCCAGTCACCAGTGTGTCCAAACATTGAAAGGACTCACAGAATGCCAGATTTTGATAATTTTTATATAAATAAAGGGATAACCTAGGAACTACTGATCTTTTTGATTATAGTGTTACCAGTGAGAAAAATTTGTTTGAAGGTAAATCACTGCAAAAAAATTTAGGGAAGAAAAGTAGTAGGTTAGGCCAATAAAAAAGAATCCTAATGAATATCATTTGTTATTCAAGTGAGAAATCAAGCAATTTTAAATATAAAAACTGCCATCATAAGAACTGTGTAAGAATAAAACTTTATGCAAGTATAATCAACTCTATTGATGATGGGATTATCCATTTACAGAACCAGAAGGAAGACTTCAGACGTGATCTTTTTCCTAGATCGACTAAGAAATTGATTAAACATCGTACCAGCTGCCTTCTGCTCTCTCCATCCTTCAGAAATCAACCTTGTGGACTGTCCACAGGATAAAACAAGAAGGCTTCACCGCTGCTTCAAAAATAGTTTCTTAAGACACCTACATGTGTATTGCATAATTAAAATATTTCCATGTATGCAACTCAGTTCTGCTGGATGATACGCATCTTGAGAAGACGAACACCTGTAATTAGCAGCCATTATCTTTAAACCAATTTATAAAGATGAAATTCACATACTATAGAATAAACCATTTTAAAATGAACAATTCAGAGAAATTTCTCACTTTTTCACGATATTGTACAACCACCACGTCTCTCATGACATTTCCATCACTCCAAAGTAAACACCCTTATAAGCATCTTCTCCTCTTTCCCCTCTCTCTCCAGCCCCTAGAATCACCAATCTGCATTTCTCTCTATAGATTTTCTTATTTGGAGTATTTCTTATAAATGCAATCCTATAATATGTGACTTTCTTCTTCCACTTCATAATGTTTTGGAGGTTCATCTCTGTTGCCACATAGATCGCTATTTCATTTTTTGTGACTGAATAATGTCCTGTTGTATGGGTACACCACAACTCCTCTATCGATTCATCATTGGGGAAAATCTGCATTGTTTTCACCTAGTGGCCATTTTGAATAATGCTGCTATGAAATGTGTGAACGTGTAGTTGTTGGAGCATTTTTTTTTATTTTGGGGGTACATACCTAGAAGTAAAATTGCAGGGCCATATGGTAGGTCTGTGTTTAATGTTTTGAGAAACCACCAAACTATTTTCCATAGTAACTGAACAATTATATATTCTCACCAGCAATGTAGAAGCAATCCAGTTTCTCTACAGTCTTGCCAACGTGTTTATTGTGTTTAATTATGGCCATTTTATTTATGTATTTAGTTTACTTATTTTTTTTTTTTAGAGACAGAGTCTCACTTTGTTGCCCTCAATAGAGTGCCATACCATCACAGTTCACAGCAACCTCCAGCTCTTGGGCTTAGGTGATTCTCTTGCCTCAGCCTCCCGAGTAGCTGAGACTGCAGGTGCCCACCACAATGCCCAGCTATTTTTTGTTGCAGTTTGGCCAGGGCTGGGTTTGAATCTGCCACCCTCGGTACATGGGGTTGGCGCCCTACTCACTGAGCCACAGGCGCCATCTAGTTATGGTCTTTTGAATGTGCATGAAGTTGTCCTTCATTGTGGTTTTGTTACACATTTCACTAATGACTAATGATATAAGTACCCCTTTAAAGTGATGGATATTTGCACAGCTTCTTTGGGAAAATGTCTGTTCATGACTTTACTCACCTTTCAATTGGGTCTTGTATCTTTCTGTTGAATTGTAATTTCTTCATATAATCTGAAGACTAGACTCTTATCAGATACATGATTTACAAATATTTGGTCCCATCATAGGTTGCCACTTTATTTTCTTGATTATGTCTCAGTGAAATCTGGCTTATTTATTTTTTTATTACTCACCTTTTGGCATCATATCTAGGAATTCCCTGCCAAAACCAAGATCATAAAGTTTTACCCCATGCTTTCTTTCAAGAATTTTATGATTTTATCTGCTAGTATGTCTTTGACCCATTTTGAGTTAATTTATGTATATGGTATGAGATAGAGGCCCAACTTTTTTTTCCCACTGTTGTTACATGTGGAAATCCAGTGGTAATTACAATACAAATGAGTTTGAGGATTATCTTTTCCATTTCTGCAAAATCAAATCAAATAAAAAAGACTTAGCATTGTGATAGAGATTGCATTGACACTGTAAATCACTTTGGTTAGTATTGCCATTTTAACATTACTTCTGTATTGTATGAACACAAAATGTTTTTTCATTTATTTCTTTCTCCAATTTTTTCACCCATAGCTTTTAGTGTATTAGTTAAATTGCTAGGTATTTGATTATTTCAAATGCTATGAAATGGAATTATTTTCAAAAATTTATTTTCAGATTACTTTTTCCTTCCATATAGAAACATAACTGATGTTTTCTGTGTTTATTTTGTGATCTTTAACTTTGCTAAATTTTATTATTAGCTTCAGAACTTTGTGTGAGCATGTGTGTATGTGTGCATATTCTTTAAGATTTTGTGTATAGGGACTATGATATCTGCTAACAGACATAATTCTTCTTCTTCCTTTCTAATTTGGATGCTTTCTTTTTTTTTTTTTTCTGTCTAGTTGCTCTGGCTAAAATGGGCATCCTTGCCTTATTCCTAAAATAAGTGGATTTTAGTCTTTCACTATTGAGTATGAGGTTAGCTGTAGGTTTTCATAAATGCCCATCTTAGTTTCAAGCTGCTAAAACAAATTCCTATAGATTGGGTGGCTTATAAATGGCATTATTTGATCCTCACAATTCTAGGGGCTGGGAAGTTCACAATCAGATTCGGTGCCCAGGAAGGGCCGCTTCCTGGTTCGTCTACCTTTATGTCCTTACGTGATTGAAGGGGCAAAGAGACTCTCCTCCTGGACTCTTTATTATACAGGCACTGATGTCATTCATGAAGACTCCATCCTCATGACCTCATCACACACTGAAAGCCCCACCTCCTCCTACCATCACGTTAACAGGATTTTAATATGTGAATTTGGGGGGCACAATCTTTTAGCTAGGGCAAAAGCTCCCTTCCAATCGTAATTTCCTCAGAAGTTTTTATCATGAAAATATGTTGAACTTTGTTAAATGTTTTAGTAAATATTATTTTTGAGAAATTATACTACATTTTTTAAAACACTAAGAAAAACTGAAAAACTGTAAAGATAACCTAGCCCTTATAACTTAAAAAAGGGAGGAGATTGCATTAGTTATCAGAGACCAGTCAACCAAAAGTCTGAGAACATAAGAGATTAAATCACCTACTAATCCATTTGTTTTCACATAGCAGGATAGTACTAGATAAGAAAATATATGAATTTGGAAAGTGAAAATAAAATTCAAACAAATTCAATTTTCTTCTATGAGAAGGTAAAAGGCTAACTAAAAAAGGGAGGATAAGCTGAGTTAATATTAGACAATCTTAGATTTTTATAATACTTTTATAATTCCTGATGTCATATATAATGCATAATCAAATAACATTATATTAAGAGAGATTTCTAATGTTCAAGATAGATATCAAATTTTACCTATCGTTGGTACATAAGAGAAATACTGCTTATTTATGTTTATTATTTGAAGGATGTGTAGGTCATTCCCATGTTTGGTAGTTATAAATAAAGCCAATATAAATGTGTACAGGTTTTTTGTGAGATAGTGTTTTTATTTATTTTTTATTTTATTTATTTTTTTGAGACAGAGTCTCACTACATCACCCTTGGTAGAGTGCCATGGTGTCACAGCTCACAGTAACCTCAAACTCTTGGGCTTTAAGCGATTCTCTGGCCTCCGCCTCCCAAGTAGCTGGGACTACAGGCACCTGCCACAATGCCCAGCTATTTTTGTTTTGTTTTGTTTTTGTTGTTGTTGTCATAGTTGTTTAGCAGGCCGGGGGCAGGTTCAAACCTCCCATCCCTGGTGTATGTGGTTGGTTCCCCTACCCACTGAGCTACTGGACACAGAGTAGGTGTTTTTATTTTTCTTCACTAAATATCTGATGTATTACTTTTCTATTGCCTATTTAGAAAATCATCACAGATTTAGTGATATTAGAAATCACCCATCCTTTAATCATAGTTTTTCTTAGTCAGAATTCTAAGACAACATCTCTCAACTGATTTCTCCAAATAAAGCCTGAAATCAGGTGTTAGAACTGTAAGGATTATGGGACTCCCTTCAAAAACATTCAATATGATAGCAGAAATCCACTCCTTCTCACGCTCCTCATGCGGCTCTGTACATTTTGCAGGACCTGCAAGGCACACTGAGTCCTTTTCATGCTTTATCTCTCTAATTTTCTCTCCTACCTTCATCCAGAAGAAAGCTCTGTTTTTACCAGCTCATGTGATTACATTGCCTGCTTGAAGAATGGTGAATAATCTCCCTATTGTACAGTAAACTGACTAGTAAACTTAATGACATCTGCAAAGTCTCATTTACCATGTAAAGTAATATTCAAGAATGTCACACTGATACAGGACAGGTGGCCCCCAGCCAGCTCCAGGGAACTGAGGGGAGCTGAGGGGCAGACTTCCTGCCTCTGCCTGGGCGGTGTTGATGCGTTGGCAGCTGGGAGAGGAATCCGCAGGACTGGAGGGTAGGCAGGGGGTCCCCGTAGGAGACTCCAGTGACCGAAGGGGCCAGACAAATGCTGGGGAGACACCAGCACCTTAGATCTCCCTCTCCTTGCACTCGTGGCTGAACAGGGAACCCCTCCATTTCCTAGGCCTGATCAATTTCCATGTAAGTTTCCTAAACCTGAATGAAAGGGATTATAGCCCTTCACTTGCCACTGAATTTCAGCTAAATGTAACTACAGAGAACCCCGTGGGAATATATATATATATCCCTGAACAAAGAGCCCAGAGAGAGTCAAAGAGAGGGAGTGAAAGAGCTCTTTCCCCGACCTGGGCTCTCTTTGCCAGGAGCTTTGGTGTTTCCGTATTCTTTTCTTATCTGTAAATAAATCCTGTCTTACCACTGATCTGTGGTCCGTGGATTCATTCTTCCAATCACCAAGACCAAGAACCCACTGAAGACGAAATTCCAACATCAGCATCATTCGATGAAGGTAATAGGGGAAAATGCTATCCGCATACTGAAAATGGGGCACAGTAAGTGTATGTGTAATTTCATGTAAAAATAAGACCAAAGGCTAAAATGCAGCAAAAGAAAAAATCGCCAGCCAGTTGTCATCTGCCTTGCATAGTTTTTGACTAGTGAGCTGCCGTAGTTTCTTTGCTCCTTTATACCTAATGTGTTTTGTTTATCTCTTTATCTTCATGATTTTTTGCTTCATCTCTGCATGATACGTACTAAATATTTCACATTGACTTTCACCACCACTATGGCAGTTTGAGTATAATGTATCTATGAATGTATTTTTTAAAATAGTTTTCTGTTTGTTTGGGTTTCATTTCTCTTTTATTCCATTTGAAATTTTCTGACTTCTTTGCTGTAATGTTTTTCATTATTTCGGAAATCCTTAGCCATTGTCTTTTCAAATATTTCTTACATCTTGTTTCTCTCCTATTATGATTTCATGTAGGTACACGCGCCCATTTGATATTGATACAGGACAGGTGGCGCCCCAGCCAGCTCCACCTAGGCAGTGTTGGTGAGGCAGCAGCCTGCTGGAAAACCAACAGGCTGGAGGATAGGCAATGTGGGGGGACCTCCGACCCCCACTGGAGTCTGCAATAGCCAAACGGGCGGGACATCTACTGGGGAGACACCAGCACCTCTATGTCTCCTTCACTTTGCACTTATGGCTAAATATGGAACCTCCATTTCCTATGCCTAGGTCAATTTCATGTAAGTTTCCTAGGCCTCAATTCCATGCATGGACTGTGTCCATTCATTAATACATTCATTCACCTTGCCCCAGGGGAAGAGACTGTGTTCATTCATTTCCAGGCCTCATATAGAAGAAACCCATGCACCTATATATACTCCTAAATAAAGAACCCAGGGGGGAGGGAGTGGGAGAGACACAGAGAGAGCTTGTCTCTCCTGACTTGGGTTTTCTCTCTCTATGGGGAGCTTTAGTGTTTTTGTATTCTTTTCTGTAAATAAATTCTGTCTTACCACTGATCGGTGATCCATGGATTTATTCTTCAAATCACTGAGACCAAGAACCTGAAACTTCAGTATCAATATCATTCTGTATCTCATGGTTGTATATTTGGTTTTCTTTTTGTTTTTTTCTTTCTCTTCTCTTTACCTATTCACAATTTGTCTTGGCTGTGTTGAGTCTAAGGATGAGTTCACCAACATCATCCCTTTTAACTCTCATTCTTATTTTCTGATTTCTGTTGAAATGCATGTTGCCCAATTTCTTTAGCAACTTCAACATATTGATTAGAGGGCCCTTCTTTTAATTTTTTAACCTATAATTTCCACATCTAGGCTATCTGAGTCTTCTGTTGACCACTTTGTTCCTCATGCATTTGGTTTTTCTTTCTCCCTTTGTGTTTGTCATAATTTTTAGCAGCATTCACACATAGTGCGTACAAAAGAGGGAAAGGGCATTTGTGAGTGGACATTAGCATGGCTTTTTTTTTCCTGCTAAGCCTGTAGTGGGGAAGTTGAGTCAAGATTTTCAGGAATTGTGCATGATTTGGATATTGGTTATGCTATAGATACTTTCGGGGAACTGCCAGCTTCACAGTCCAGCATCTCCTTGTGTTTTAACTGAATTGTCAGGGGATTTCCCTCACTGCCCAGGTTCAGTCCACTTCACTGTGGCTCCTGCATCTCAAAGCATCTCTCCCCCTGCTCTTTACTCTTCCCCAGTGTTACTTGTTTCTTGATACTGTTTTACACTAGCATTGTAGTGAAAGAAAGGGGAGGCTTATCTCTTTGCCTTGGTCAGCCTCAGTTTTAGATTTCTAATGGTTTGGGCCCTTCTCTTAATGAGTTCAGGCTTTTTTTATTTATTAAAAATAGGTTGGGTAGTTCTCCATATTCTCTTTCAGCCGAGGCTGCTTTCCTTCCATAATCCTCACTCTCAGTATTTCTCATGTCCACCCAGGAAGGTTGTGAAGTTGAATTTGCTTCTTTCTTCTTCCTGGTTCTTTACTTAATGCCAGCTTCCACTCAGACTTAGCAATATGTTAAAAGTTGTAGTACAGCTTTATTTTTATTTACTTACTTATATGCTGGCCTTGTCTATCCTCCTCTTCTACTAACAGGTGAGTTAGTACGTATGCCCTATCTTTCTTAAATTTCAGGCTGGTTTGTTATATGACTCCAGCTCTCTGTCAAATTCAAGGAGAATATAATACATTGTGTAGCTTCCTCTCATTGATATGGTAGAGAAAATACTCTCTGCAGTTTTCTGTATATGTGGAAGAATCTTGAAGTCTGAAGATTGTTATCCAGATACATAAATACTTCTATGCTGGGATGGATAGATCTTTCAGAAGAAGGATGTCTTTCTTACTTATGTCCTTTTGGACATGCTGCTTTTGTCCAGACACTATCTCCTCTTGAGATTACAGAGGACTTCCAGAAGCAATAGGAAATCAATTTTTCTTATTGTATTTTATATAAATGATATCCAACAATGGTAGTTCTAGAATAGGCAAATTCAAGAAAAATAAGAAGTGTTAATTTTTATTTCAGTAATGACATGAGGTGAGGGTTCAATCTTAGGATAATTTGATAATTATTTAAAATGCTAAGGAAGTGAACGTTCATTTTCTAAAATTATGTATATTTGCAAAGGAAGTAAGTAGCCTAGCAGTTTATAAACAAAAAATATTGAACATTTTTACTCTACAGGTTGGAGTTTTAAGTAATTACATTTTTTTATTAAATCATAGCTGTGTACATTAATGCAATCACAGGGTACAATGTGCTGGTTTTATGGACAATTTGAAATATTTTCATCAAACTGGTTAACATAGCTTTCATGGAATTTTATTAGTTATTGTGTTGAGACATTTATATTCTACATTTAGTAAGTTTCACCTGTACCCTTCTAAGATGCCATATCGCCTTTTTATAGTGGTTCTACAGTGGTATACAAGTGTTGTCTGGACAGTATCCTGCCATGTATGTCCTCATTCTTCATATTACCTGGCTGCATCCTCTCCAGACATCCCTCATATTATCACTTATAAACTCTTCAAAATGAAGAGAAAGGCAAATGAATGAATTTAAACAAGTCATTCCTTATTTTAGAAAAGGAAAAGATAGAAGTAATAGATTTTTAACAAATATTCTTATCATTAACAAGTTGATTATTTGATTATTTCTTGTCTGTTTGTTTGTTTTGGCCTCTTTAATCCATAGGGTTTACCTAAGAAGCATCAGCAAATATCCTGACCTATGCTGCTGAACTTGTATGGATGACTCGCAATAAATCTACTTCCCATCTTCCAGCAGGCCGTCCACCTTCATCCTCTGAGGACTTTCTTCTTTGTATGCTCAGTCCAGCAATGCTTACCTTTCCTTCTAAAATGTGCTTCCACATATTCTCTCTATACTTATTGACTTTATTATGGAATCTAAACCTACTAGCTAAGACCTTAGTTGTTCTTTTCTTTCTTCATCTCAGTTTTCACAAACTCTCACTTATCATGCTCTCCAAATTCTATCTCTAGTAGAGCCCTCTATCTAAACCCCATTCTCTACCCCCCTGCAGCTGCCCTTTTTCATAATTTCATCTTATCTTCCTGAGTCAGTACAATTTCAGCTCCATTTCCCTTAATGGCTCTTCACCTATAATTTCTTTAAATCGGTCATCACCAAGTATCTCTTTTCAAATATAAGTGAAATCATAACATTACATATTTTTAACATGTATAGTAGCATTTCATATCTTGCAGAATTCTTTAGGCGTCTGATGTATAGTCTTGCCTAGACTCTTATTCTTTTTCTTATCTATAGGTTTTAAAGGTATTTTAGTCACAAATCAGATGTCTCTGTGAAGACTATATTAAGGTAAATCTTATTTAAAAAAAAAATCTGAGTTAAATGTTCTTTCTCAGCACCTCCCTCTTTACTGTTAACATAAAAGTCATCTCTGAATTAATTTCTGCAAATACATTTTGCAAATATTCTAGATGTTGTACTAAATGTTTTTATATCTTATTAATACTCACAACTAACCTATGAGATGGTTTTTACCTACTATTTAATAGTAGTTAAATAGTAATACTAAAATAGGAAAATAGTAGTTAAAACCCATCTCATAGGTTAGTTGTGAGAATTCATAAAAGTACATTTCATCCCTCTGATGAAAAACTTATTCACAGAGGGAGGAAGTGATCTAACATCACCTACCTAGGAGACAGTAGAGCCAGATAGTAACATCCAGGCTGTCTACTCTTTATCACAAAACTACTCATGTGATTTGATTAATCCTTACTGCATCAAAGCAAACATTTAACATTTTAAATTATTATTTATTCTGCTGTGGTTTAATTTACAATGTTTAACTTGTCTTTCAATGGTTTGCAAGATTTGAAACAGGAATTTTTATTCTATTATGGAATTCTGTAGTGCTTAACAGCACTCTGTAGATAGTTGGTGTTAAATAAATGTTGGATGAGTCAATAGTTTGCTCACAGAGTTTTCTAATCTTAAATCATTTTATAGTTTGCTGATGGTTAATCACGTTAACTCTAATCATTTCACTATTTACTCTTAATCTTTCATTATTCTCCATTTTCTTTTGCATGAGATCCCCAAATCTTTAACCTGCCCTCGGGTAACTTCATGGTCTTAAACCTGACATTCTGTTTAAACCTTATTTTCTACTACCCTTCTTTGCAATGTCTGTTTGTTCAAATCTTGCTGTCTTTATGTTTGTCTATCTTCTTGACCTTGTCTCAATAGATATCTTACACCTAAAATATCCTTTTTTCCTATCTCAATGATCAAATTCAGAACTAGACTTAACTGGTTCACCTGTCAACTCTTTAAACAGCTACATTTATTTTACGATTTTATTTTAAATGGTTCAATATCTAATTTATCCAACAGTATATGTAATAAATGTTAAATAAATTTATGAGAGAGTAAATTTAGTATAGTTTGTGTATGTCTAAAACTTAAGGAAGATGTGCAGAATTATCTTTAATATTTTAGGTGAAGTAGAAAAACATATCCCACAAAGAACAGTGGATTTTTGAGAAAACATCATTGGACCTTGAATATTAAACCACAATAACCTTACTATCTTTTGTCATGTGAATTATGAGTAATCAGGGAATCCAAAGAAAAAAGGTTTAAAAAGTTACGCTTTTAGACCAAAGATTAAGATGAAGAAAGGTTTTATTCCAGTGAAGAAAGGAATAATTATTTTGTGGGACTATATATAAACTCTGTTCCACTCTTATAAATATTTCCAATTAGAGAAAAAAATCTTTACAAGTACAGATGGATATGCTACTGTTCAACAATGTATATCGTAAAACAAAGATAAGGTAATATTAAAATCAGAATTGAATTCATGTAGCTTACAAATCAGATTTCTATTTCAAAAGTTAATAAGAAACTACATATAGAAGAATTGCATAGGTATATTAGGGGAAAACCAATTAGTTTAATGTGCTGGATGGGTTGTTGTAGTTAAATTAAGGAAATAAGTTAAATACAAAAAGCAAATACTGAAACTCACTCTAAGATATTCTACATTTAATCATATAATTCTAAATTTTATAGTAGTAATTTGACTTTGTAGGTAATTCTATGCAAAGGAGTACAATTCAGAGGTCAGTTTTGGACTACATTTCTAAACTGATACATTGCTTTTTGCTTACCAATGATTTAAGCAGGAGAAAGAAGAGATTGTATTCATTCATCTTCCTGATGATATCTGCCTTCCACACTATACTATGCATCTCTAGGTTTAATTTTTCAAATAGCAAGTAATTTAATAGAGAAGCGCCTTCTCTAAGGGAATATTTTGTGGCCAGATCATTTTTGAGGTAACTGTTTATGATTTCTCCCTATATTTTTGCTTTTCCTTTTCCAGTAGACTCCAATCTGCTTGCCTTATAAAAGATTTGTGGAGGGTCTTTCAGTATTTTGTTTCTAAACAAACCTTACTGAGACCAATTGAGAACAGATTTTTTTAAGGCAAAAGAAAATCCAGTGACAACAGGAAAACGAGAGAATGATGATTGATACAAAGTATTGCTTCCATTATGAGAAAAAAAATAAACATTCTTATTCATAGTGATACCTCAAGCTTTGGAAGACAGAGAAAAGGAAAATTTTTAGTAATTTCCAAAAACAGGTATGCACAGAATGGTGTGTGTAGATAGAATAATGGGGAATGTCTCATCAAAGGTGGCCATGAGCAACATTGCTCCAGCACTACAGAACCAAATGGAAGATGAGACATCACTTGAAACTGATTCCATCGACTGGAATGAGGGGTTTGTGTGTGCACGTACACATGTGTGTTGAAGGTGCATTTCCATATCTCCATAAGCAGCCATATCGCTTCTCATCCTCTGTTGGCTAAGACTGCTTCAACTTGCATAAATAGCCTACTAATTTTTTCTTATGTGCATAGAATTATTCAACTAGAATTCCTAAGAATAGTATTAGAAAAATATGAAAGCAGAAAACAAGAGAATTTCAGAGAGCACTAGTGTAGAGCACTGTCACCACCAAAGGATGGGAGCAGGGAGGGGATGCCTGCATGCAAGAGCCCAGCACAACCGCGTTGAGGTGAGAAATAAATCCTGGAGGACAAGCAGTGCAATGCAATCAGATTTGCAGTTTTAAAAGAGCCTGGTAGTAGCTGCTTGGGGCGGGGGGGTGGATTATAAGTTTTAATGGATATTGTAGGAGAAAATTACCAAGATATGAGGAGCTCAAAATTTAATTTATGGCAGCAGGAAAGAGATTAGCAGATGGGCAGGAAAGAGATTAGCAGATGGAATGGAGCAGTATTACACAGATACACAGGGTAGGCCTGAGAAACAAGAAAAGAGAGGTTCATGGTTGAAATCCAGAAATTTAAGAATCTTTTAGGAGAAGCATGAATCCTATGTATTCAATTTTTATATGAGGACAATTAATGACTGTGGGGGCTGGGGGAAGGGGAGAGCACAGAGAGGGAAGGAGGGACGAGGGTGGGGGAAAGGAAGAGCAGAGAGAGGGAAGGAGGGCGGAGGGTGGGGTCTCCATGTGTGACACAACTTTTGAGGACAAGACACAATTGTAAGAGGGACTTTACCTAACAAATGCAATCAGTGTAACCGGGTTTCTTGTACCCTCAAAGAATCCCCAATAAAAATAAAAAACAAAAAAAACTTTTAGATAATTGAGACACTCTTTGACATGAGAGCAGAATTGAAAGAAAAGTTTCTAAATTCCACATTAGACATTTTTATGATAGGAAATCTATGTGTGTGCAAGTTTAAAATTTTAAAGTTAAGAGAATTATGAGCTGGATATAATAATATCTGAGATTTTTTTCTTTCTTACAATTTTGAGAAAGAAAAGTGTTAGTATAAATAATTATCAAGACAACAATTAAAAGACCACAATGGTATTTAATCTATTTGGCATAATGTTTAATGAATTCAATTGTTGCAGCAGGAACAGTTAAATAGTATAATGTCTGAAAAATGAAATGCTTATGAAGAAGAACAACATGTATAAATACATTTCCTTATATTGGCACATGCATTATAATTTGCAAATGTATTTTTTGCTATTTAAATAAGGTTATTAAAGGCACACAGGGATACTACTTTTATCTGAAGAAGAGAAAAACTGCTACAAAAGACAGAGCAAAAACCCAGTGCAGTTTCTGTCACAACTTCTGAACTCAATTTAGATCAAAAATTTGCTGAAATGTATATACCTCAAAACACAAATCTGTGATGCTTCAGAAAGCAAGAGACAATCTACTCACATGTCCACTTGCTGCAACTGGACAAAATGGCCCAGTGGGTATCTCACTTGGTCACTTAGGACTCTCAAGAACTTCTGGAAGTTCCACTTCAATTTTACTTATGACTACATATGTTAAAAGAAAACCGTCTGCCCAAAAGAAAAAAAGACAATTACCAAAAGGACATTTGCACCAGAATGTTTGTAGCAGCTCAGTTTACAGTCCCAAAGAAGTGGAAACAACCCAAGAGCCCTTCAACAGAAGAAGGGATTAAACGATGGTAAATGTATACCATGGACATATTCACCCACCAAAAGCATAAAATGATGAAGATTTTGCATCTTTTTGTAGCAACCTGGATGGGCTTGGAGAACATCCTCCTACACTCAGAATCACAGATGGGAAAACAACCATCACATGGACTCAGTACCAAACTGACACTAGTCGGCTGGCAACTACAGGCTCACATGGGATACAAACTCAAGTGGAGGGAGGTACACACAACAGGTACGATATATGGTACAGTTCCTGGGTGTAGGACGCAGCTACAACTTGGACTTAACCTTATAATTACAAACTATGTAACCTAATCATATGCACCCTCATACTAATCTAAAATTTAAAAAAAGAACAACTTGAGACAAATTAAATATAAGAGTTTAATAGAACAAACTATTCACAGATTAACAAATTGGGCAGTCCCTATAATCAAAACAGGCTCAGAGTGACTCCAGGGCGACTCCAAGGCTGCCACGTGGCGAGAAAACATTATGGATAGAAAAAGGGAGGTGATGCATAGAAAACAAAGTACAGAAACAGTGGACTAGGTTAACAGCTCAGCGTTTGCCTTACTTGAACAATTGGCTACTGTGTGTAGCTGAGACTCAGCTACTTGTTAAAAGAATAGGTTAAAGTCTGTTTACACATCAAGTTGGATGGACGTTCAGGGAAACCTTTAGTGATTTAGTCTGAACTCAAAATATGTATAGAAGCAGCTATAGGCCAAACTTAATTCAACTTAACAGAATTAGTTATTTGGACTATTTCAGAAAGTTTAAGAGGTCAGATAATGGAAGAAAAGGAAGGTGAGGTAGCTGGAAGAAAAGTGGGACTTGAAAAATAACTGAGATGTTTAGATGGAAGAAGAGGTTATCCGATATGACACGCAAAATAATTTTTTTTCTGACCACACACAAACAATTGGCAGGCTGGCAATTTCTTTTTAAATCTGATAAAATGCTGAGTTCTGCTTCAAAATGTGTCTTTAGTGAGACCAGGAGCTTCTCATGAGGAAGATATAGAATTTATAAAAAACTGTTGTTTGTGACAAGTACTTGTACAATTTATTAAGGGAGGATGGTGAGTTGGGGAGAGGAAGAGACTAAAAATCAAACTAAATTGTATGTTGGTTATTTATTTTCAAGATTTTAATAAGGATGTGATAATTTTAACATAAACAGCTAATTTCAAAACATTTGGTTTGACTGAATTCATGTTACAATTTTAACAGACCAGTTTGCTCATAATACATATGAGAGTTTCTTCTGTTAATATCTCTATTAGCAGTAAAAGGCATGTCTATTAAACTACAGAATTTTGTATGTAAGTTGTCCAATATAAGAAATGTAAGCCTGTTTTCTTGAATTATGATCAGAATAACTTTTGTAGCTGACAGATCATGGGAATTATATTGAATGAAATCCCTTGTAACAGAAAACCTAAATATAAGAGAAAAACAACCTACTACTAATATTTCTTTAGATATTATAATTGAATCATCTTTAAATCATCTCACATTAAAAATGTTAAGAAGTTCTAAGATTATTTGATAGGCTTCCAGTAAAATAGAAAAAAAATTAATGTATATAAAAAAGATAATACTTAATACTAACTAAAGTATTAAGTATTTAATGTAAACGTAAGAAGTTTTAGGATTATTTGACAGGCTTCCAGTAAAATGGAAAAAAATCGATGTATATAAAAAAGATAATTAATACTAACTAAAAGTGTATAATTTGACTTTTATATTATACACTTTTAGTTAGTACTAATCTTTCCTGCATAATCTACTAAGAAAAAAATAATTTTATCATAAAAACCTTTGCATGGAGTATCACAGCTCAATTTATAATTGCCAAGACGCAGAAACAACTCAAGTGCCCATCAACCCATGAATGGATTAATAAACTGTAGTATGTCTATACCATAGAGTACTATTCAGCCATTAAAAAGGTGAAGAAGTTACATCTTTTGTATTAACCTGGATAGAGTTAGAGAACATTCTCTTTAGTAAAATAGAATAGAAAATCAAGTATCCAAAATACTCAGTATTGAAGCCAGTAGATGAACAAATACACACCCACAGAAGAGAAAAATGTAATTCAAGTTAGGGGAAGTGGGGAGGAGAGAGGGAGGAAGGAGTAGGGAGAAGGATTGGTGTGCTCCCACCTAAGCACAAAGTAAGAATACATCTTACTGGGCACATCTTCTGGGGCAGGACTCAACTACAACAGGGACCTTACCTAATAAACACAAACATTGTAGCCTAATCATTTGTGTCCTCATATTAATCTGAAAGTTTTTTAAAAAGTAGAAAATATTAACAAACAAACAAACAAAACAAAACATCCCCTGCCTAAGATTTACTATTAAAGATGCAGTGGGGGAGAATGGGGGAGTGGGGGTGGTGAAGTGACCAGAAAGAAATTGACTTATGTGGAGGTGAAAGCAGTTATATAGTTTTTTTTTTTTTTAATGTCTGTTGCCGAGAGAGATTAGCATAAATTTGCCCTTGACAACTAAAGGGACTTCTGAACTCAACTGACTGACTATAATCCAAAACCTTAATCTGCCATTTCATCCTTAGAAAAACTTGTCCTTACGGAATAGGAAAATTTAGAAAAGATTAGAAAAGAAAATTTGAAAGAAAAATTAAAAGGAGAAAAATAGAATTTTAAGAACATTACTGACTCAATACATAGATTTTAAAAAGCAATAAAATAGAAAAATGTAAATTAAAGAAAATAATTTGAAGCGTCAAGAATAAAATAAATCTTACACCAATTTTAATTTACTATGTTGAATATAATATGATTTGTACCTACCTTATTGCTAATTATCAGACTTCCTACTATAGGTAGGCTTATTTACCAAAACCTCTAGCTGCTACTTTAAATTTCATCTCTATATCTGCAGTGAGGACAATGCTTCTGAATTATCATTCCTGAGAAACATGACCCTCTTTTTTTTACTTAATTCCAACTTACTGACTCCTTAATGGTCTTGGCAAACCTTTTATATACTGCTAGGCCATCTGGTACCCTTTATCCAACATTCTTTCTCTTTCCTTCACCCAAGATCAGACCTGGTGTTTTTCTAGCTTTCCTAATCTTCCCAGTCTACCTACCTACTTGTATCCTTTTACTCAACCAATTCCCCTAATATAATTCTTGCATGTTTAATCTTGTTTTGATATCCAATTTTCAAAGGACACAGACTAACATTTTTTTATTTTAATTTTTATGTTATCTATGTATTACAATATTGTCCCCAGAATCCAAATGCTCCAGAACTTGAACGACTTGGAATCCAAACAAAAAAAAAGTGGAACAAATTTTCCCCAATATGCAAATGCTACTTTGGAATCCGAATACCCAGAATGCTCTGTGGTTTTGTGCATACATTTGCCCAGCGATCCAGCCACCCATAAGCTTTGTCATTCAGGTCATTGTCAGAAGCCATAGGAAAAGCATCTCATGTGATTTTCACTACTAAATTTTATGCTTTTGTATCTGTTTTGTGTTATTTTATATATAATAACAACTAAGTGTGTTCTCCATGGGTCCTAAAAAGGGTAGTGAGAAAAGTAAGAGTGAGAGGAAAGCTGTTAGAACTACAATTGAAGTTAAGAAGGTTCTTATCAGCAGAGAGAGAGAAGGAGCAAAAGGGGTGGGGTCTTGGTGTGTGCCACACCTTTTAGGGCAAAACACGATTGTAAGAGGGACTTCACCTAACAAATGCAATCAGTGTCACCTGGTTTCTTGTACCCTCAATGAATCCCGAACAATAAAAAAAAAAAAGGATCTTATCACTAAGTATGAAAGAGGTACACATGTGGTTGATCTTACGGCTATACTTGGGATGCCTAAATCAACTGTTTGCATGATTTTGAAAAATAAAGAAGTTATCAAAGCAGCCACTTGATGTGGCAAAAGGGGTTATGATACTGACCTCTAGGAGATCAAAAAGTATGGAAGAGATGGAAAAAAATCCTCTAAGTTTGGATTAATGAAAGACAGCTGAACTGATGATATGATTTTGGAGATGATAATTTGTGAGAAAGCCAAGATGCTCCACGATTATTTAGCGAAAGGGATGCCTGATGCTAGTGCTCAAAACAAGGAGTGTAAAGCCAGTAGGAGTTTGTTGGAGAACCTTAAGAAAAGGACTGGGATTCGCAATCTTTTTTTTTTTTTTAAATAATTTTATTGAATCATAATTATGTACATTGGTGCAATCACAGGGCACGATTCATATACATTCAGAAATATTTTGATCATACTGTTACAGATATCCTTCATGGCATTTCCTTGATCACTATA
>CAUYON010130092.1:0-36201 GCA_963573935.1 Arctocebus calabarensis | reverse complement strand
CGAGTAGCTGGGACTACAGGCGCCCGCCACAGCGCCCGGCTATTTTTTTGTTTTGCAGTTCGGCCGAGGCCGGGCTTGAACCCGCCACCTTCGGTATATGGGGCCGGCGCCCTACTCGCTGAGCCACAGGAGCCACCCAACAAACAGGATTTTTGAGCCAAAAGGAGCCTCTAGATCCTGAAGTCTACTGTTATGGTTGACCAGCCAGTTAGGGTGAGAGTGAGATGGCTCTTGGCTATTCTAAGGCCAGGAAAACTGGGGCTGAGCAGCAGAGTCAGGCTCTGTGGATGGGGGCCTGGCAGCATGGTTAATGTCTTAACAGTGGGGATGTTGGGGGATGAGTATTTCAGGTTAGAGGGCTAGGAATTTCAGGGCTGGCAGAGGTGAAACACGGGTTTGGCAGGTGGGTGTGGCTGTCCAGCATTCTACCCTTGAGGGGGGACAAACTCCAACCCTGTTATTTCAAGTTCAGAGCTCAAAGACCTGCCCCCCAATGATGTAACAGTCTCCTGGCCAGGGCACTGCCTACCCAGACCAGGCTTTTTATGATAGCGCCTACAGCATTGTTTCTCAAAGTGTGTCCTGTGGAGTACTTGCCTTTGAAGTTAACCTTGTGAAAAGAATCAGCAGGCCTGGCATAGCTGGGCTTCCCTCATGAAGGGTCAAGTCACAGATTTGGAGTAGTTCTGCTGATAGAGAAGTGGGAAACTGCTGAGCAGTGCCTGAGGGTCAGGCAAGGATTTCACTACCTTATGCCCCAGTTTCCTCATCTGCAAATTGGGGATCATCACAGGGTACTGCCCTGTTGGGTAGGTTTTCTTACTAACTTCACTTTATAGCATTTCCCAGGAGGACTCTGGGGACCCTCTGTAAGCCTCAAGCTGACCCTGCTTCCATTTGCCCAGGGTAGTTGACCAGACATGCATCAGGTGGAAAGGAAGAGCTGCCTGGCTGACCTGGGAGTGAAAGGATTCCAAGGCCAAGGCCAAGTGAGCCCTCTGTCTGCCTCAGTGCTATCTTCTTCTTGGGATGGGGGCATTCCCAGGGTGCCTGGTAGCAGGGAGCAAGTGCTTGCTTTAGGGCCCGCTCTTTCTCTCTTTCTCACCAGGGCACAAAAGGCTTGGTGCCAAAACAGGCAGGTTGGCAGTGGATTGCAGTGCCAGGGCCTCCTTCCCAAGTGGGTAGCAGGGGCACCCTGGCTCACACTGACAGTGGCTGCGCTAATCTGGCATCATAGCTAACACCACCTTCCTGGGACTTCAGAGCTGTGGAGCCCCCAGAGGGTCCCCTTGTGGTTCAATGGAAAGGACTGTGTCTGTGCTGTGTTGCTGCAACTCCAGGGGCTTTATGGTGACATGTCCGGGGGTCAGGCAAGGCCAAGCCTCCCTCAGAGCCTCAAAGATTCACAGCTTTCCTGTGCAGCAAGCAGATCAAGAGTGCCTCCCTTCTAAAAATGTCTCTTGGGTGGGTCGAACCCTGGCCCTAAGCACGTGAAGAAGGAAACTTGGGGCCCCATCCTCAGAAGCGAACTGTGCTAGCATTGTAAATAGGAGGTTCAGGGGATGTTTAGTTGGGTTATCAGATCTCTGCCTCCAAGGGCTGAGATCTGAATAAACTTTTCTCTATGAGGGCATGTAGGCCTGGGCTTCTCAACCCTTAACAGGCATACACATCACCTGGCAAGCTGTTAAAAATGCAGGTTCTGTTTCAGGAAGTCCAGAGTGGGGCCTGAGAGTCTGCCTTTCTGGTAAGACACAGGCTGTGCTGATACTGTACACACCACACTTGGGGCAAGGATCTGGTTTCTGGCCCATTCCTCAGCCTTCAGGCAGTCCATCCCTGCAGACATGCCTATTTTTAAATATGGAAATTCCCAGCTCTTCAAGGCGGGAAGGGATGAGAAGCTCAAAGTTTGCGGTGCCAGACAGTTGAGGAAACTCAGCTACAGCATCTCTGAGGATCTGTGATTCAGGCTGGGCGCTTTTTGCAAAAGCTGATTGCTTGCTTGCCTGCTTCCAAGAAACCCAGCAGGGCTATTTATTTGGGATTGGCTTGTGACGTCCAGGGCGGTGTTCTGGAGCTTACAGGGTGTGGTCTGAGGGCTGCCCACCAACCTGTGGGTTCTCGCTTGTGCCAGGTGGTCGTGCTGCAAGGGGTGCGGCTTCCTGAAATCCAGGATGGTAACTCAGCCAAACCACCTTCTTGCAAAATTAAAGGCTGGTGGTGTGGCTAGGGCTGCACCGTGGGCGAAGCTCCAGGAAGGCGGCCGGCAGCCACTCCCTCAGGAG
Source organism: Arctocebus calabarensis (assembly GCA_963573935.1). Lineage (NCBI taxonomy): Eukaryota > Metazoa > Chordata > Mammalia > Primates > Lorisidae > Arctocebus > Arctocebus calabarensis. The sequence continues at coordinate 33,913 of CAUYON010130092.1, read as the reverse complement.
GGTTTGGAGTTAGTGGGCATCAAGACTGATTTTCCATAGGGACCTGGGTGTGGGTAGGCCTTCCCAAAGGGAGAGCTCAACTTCAAAGGACTGGGCTCAAGACCTCACCATCAAGTGGGTGGGGCAGACACGTAGCACCGCGCAGTGGGGCCCCTCCAGTTGCACTTCCGGAGGATTCCAGCAGAAGAAAGTGAAAGTAGCTCCCATTTTCACCATAGTGAGGATTTTCACAGCTCACAGTGTCAGGGACTTTTTCCTTGAACTGTGCTTTTTATGTTGTTCCATGGTTAAAGGGGAGAACTTGGAATAAACTTTTCTCTATGAGCACCCTTGGCAGTCAAAATGAAGAAGGGCTTCAGAACATCCTCCCCCCTGCCCCAGGAGGTCCTCCCATAACTCTTCTGGTAGTTATTTTTGTTACTCTTTTTGATTTTATTGCATATTAAGTGTGTGCATGCTATCTGTCAGGAATCAAGCTAGGTGCAGGGTTGGGGGGGGCATGATTAAGACCCACTTCTCACTGCCTGCTCTTCAGGACTCTTTAAACCCAGTTATCTCCACATAGGGTATGAAACACACAGGTTGGGAAGGCTCTTTCTGTAGTGGTAAGCTGGGGGCTGGGAGGGAATGTGGTGGCTACGAATACATTTTACTGCTTCTTTTTGGTAGTTTGTTAGGTGATATGGAGAAACTTGGGGTGAAAGGGATAGGCTTGGTTTGGTAACAAAATGATGTTTGAATCATGCCTGGATTTTCTTTGTTCATGTCACCAGTGGATAACAAGGATTTAGTTCACAACGGGCAGCTATTTGCAAGGTGGCTGAGTCAGGGAGGGGGTGGAAGGGCAGTTTCAAAAGAATGGCTGCTTCAAGAAAGAACTTATTTTGTTTTTGGCATTATCTGGTGATTGTCTTTGGGACATTATGTCTAATTGCCAATTTGGAAATGTAATTGGCATTCCAGGCCCAGAATGGATATGCTTAATATCATCAGGCCCAGCCCTGGAATCATCTTCCTATAAGATCTTATTACCTATATGACTAATGCTTCTTCACGTGGCCAAACGGAAATTATTTAAAACATCTCATTTACTTTCTATTCTTTATGCTGTTTCATTGGCCTCCCTACTGAGTTTTGCTGGGGACCCAGATTGGTTGACTGCGGGTATTTCAGAGCTGCCTGGCTGGGAGGCCTGCATGCATTTCTGCCTTCTCTCCCACCTTGCATCACTTCTTCCTTTCCTTCATGTTCTTGGTCCTCGCTGGTTCTCCTTCTTGATGGCTTCTGTGGAAAGTGGGTGTTCTTTAAACTTGGTTCCTAGTGCAACTTGGTTCCTAGTGCAATAATGGAGGATACTTCCATTTGGGGAAGAAGTAATTGAAAGTAACACTACATACAACTCTCCTTTATCAGAGCTTACTTTTCCATAGAGAGAGGGACCTTTTTTAAAAAGAAAAAATAAGATTTCAGATTTGTGACTTGAAGTGAAATTAGTTTCTGTCTGTTAGCTGCTGAAGTCCGGGACTGTGATGTCTTTTAGTTTTTAAGGCAAGATTTCCAGTAATGTTCTTTCCAGGATTTATTTATCATATTTATTTATTTATCATATTTCTCTGTTCTGCATCTTGCCCCTTGGCCTCTTTTAGACTGGGCAGTCCTCTTTCCCATCATCGTTGGGAGTGAATAGTGCATCAGGGTTGCCCTGAGGGTTGGGGGCTTGAAGTTTTCAGGGTAGTGGACAGAAATGGTGGCTTGATCTAACAAGTTTAGAAGTCTGTGGAATTATCAACTTGCCTGTGGTGGAAGGGTGCCTCTGGGCCTCTGGCTTTCCTCTTCTCCCCTCCCAGCACTGGGAGCCCTGTGCACCATTGCCAAGGGGAACCAGAGTGTTCAACATGTCCTGAGCCCACCATTCTGCTGGCCTTACAATGAACTTGGAAAGACCTTTCTTCTCACACTAGCCCCTCTTAGCTTCTGGCCCGTGTCTCGGAGACACAGCACAATTTTTGGTGGATGACAGATTTGAAATTCCAAATCCTGCCCAAGAATATCTGGAGCTGGGTGGAGCTCAGGTGTCAGCCATGTTGCTGATACGTGGAGTGACCTTAATTTCGATGCTGCCGTGTAGGCAGCTTTCTTCTCTTCCTGGATGGCTTCCGGGTTTCCTTCCTTCTCCTAAGACAGTCAAGGTTCCCTTGCTCCTTTCCCCAAAGTTTGGAAAATGACCTTGTTGCTGTTGGTTCTTGAAGTTTGCCCTCTGAAATCTGGTCGGTGTTACTGGAAGCTGTGAGTGGAGGTTTTTGGTTGTCCAGGGCCATAAAGCTGCCTCATTCTCAATGGCATGTGCCTTGGATTTCTAAGGTTTAGCTTGCTTCTCAGTTTAGAGCTCAGCTTGTGAGCCAAGAATTCAGATGTAGGGTGTAGATACTCTGCTAGGAAGCCTGAGTTTGATTCTGCTTTCTAGATGATGGCCTTTTGGAGCCCAAAGGATAATAGACAGTGATCTCGACCCTCTTTGTGAATTAGCTAGCTGCTCCTTAGAATTGGAGGCCATTCCTTCCGCACCTGTTCGTCTGGTTGCCTCTCCTCTTGGCCTTCTACATAGTCTAGCTTTCTTCTTCCCTAGTGTGTTGAATGGAAGGAAACTAGAAAAGAAAACATATAAGAGGAGAAGGCGGGAGGAGGTCAGGGAGTCAAGAGGGAGATGTTCACACCAAGGAAAACGGAATTTCTCCTCCAAGAGTGAGATCTTGGTTAAATATATAATTGGATGGATTTTGATTTTAGTTCTTTCACTTTTGTTAAATGAATAAACCATGACAAATGACTTCACCTCCAAGGAGTGATATGTTATATATATAAAGACCAGTGGGTAGCATGATTTCACATTTGCACAATTTTAGCTTTTCAAGAGATAGTCTGTCTACAGAATGGATAATATGGGACCTGTGTGGCCCTGTGGCCCAGATGTTAGTGTTCTAAGATATAGTGGTGGTCTTCTCTGCGTGCTTGTTATCCAGGAGCGGGAGAATTCTGCTTCTCTTTGGGAGAAGTTGCTGTGTTAATCTTGTTTTCTCTTTATGTACTTTGGAAAGGGAACCCTTTGTGGCACTGGAAGAGGGGAAAGTGGGCATCCAGTGATGTTCAAATAGAGAACTCAGTGGTAAGCATTCTAAGGCTTGGAGGAAAGATTTGTAAGACGGAAGGGCTGATCCAAGTGCTAGGAACTTTTATGAGCAGCATTAGCTGGCAACAGCTTTATACATTGTTTTGGTCTTTTATGCATCTGGGAGCACTTTCCTCACAGTGCCTAGAAGAATTGGTTTAGCTGCCCATAAATTATGGGTTTTTCTCCCATGGACTGTGGCAGCCACAGCCGATTGGGTGATAGAGTCTTGAAGAGTATAGGAATGATGTCTCTTGCTGAACCCACGAGAGAATGCCATGGTTTGCCTAGGTCTTAAAAAAAATACTTCTTTTACTACATTCTTTCTCAACTCTATTTTCCCTGTAAGATTTATTTTTCAACTTCAGTATTTTATACTTTTGTCCTTTATCTCAAATCCACTGTATGTTCATTGTAGAAAATGTGGCTTACAAAAAACTATAGGACATGTCACACCTTTGGCTACTATCAAAATAATAAGAAATCACAAGTGTTGATGAGGATGTGCAGAAATTGGAACCCTTGTGCACTGTAGGTGGGAACGTAAAATGATGCAGACACTATGGAAAACAGTATGGCGGTTTCTCAAAAAAATTTGGAAGTTACGTTATCATATGATCCAGCAATTCCACTTCTGGGTATATATCTAAAAAAATTAAAATCAAAGTCTCAAAGGGAGATTTGTTCTCCCCTGTTCACACTAGCATTATTTGCAGTAGCAACAGGTGGGTACACTCCGAGCATCCATCAGCGATGAATGGATAAACCACATGTGAACATAGTGCACTGGAATATTATTCAGCTTTAAAAAGGAAGGCAGTTCTGACACAATGTGGATGAAGCTTGAGGACCTTAGGCGAAGTGAATTACGCCAGGCACAAAAGAACAAATTCCACGACATGAGATCCCCAGACTAGTCAGTCTCCTAGGAACAGAAAGTAGACTGGTGGTTTCCAGGTGTGGGAGGGGATGGGAGTTTCAATGGGTATGGAGTTTCAGTTTTGCAAGATGAAAAAGTTCTGGAGAGGGGTTGTACAGTAATGTGAATTTTGTAACACTACTGTACACCTAAAAATGGTTGAAAGAGTAAACTTCTGTGTTGTATATCTTTTGTCACAATTAAAATGAACAATTTTTAAAAAGGAACAAAAATTCCCTTTCTATATCCCTTCCTGGAGATGTCTACCACTATCTCGGGACACAATTCTTTCCTTCCCTGGCACATTCTTCCCTGTGGGGCTCTTAGTTTGTTGGTAGGGCAGCTAGCATTCTTCCTCTGAATGTTACAGCCTCTGGAGAAGTACCCAGACTGGCCTTGTAAGATTTAGGTGGCATCTGCATTGAGGACAGAAGGGTGAGCAGAACAATCCTCTTTCTGTCGGTGGACTCTGGTTTAATGGTGTTACTCTTAGGGTGAAGTTAAGAAAGTGACATGTGAGTATCGTGTCTTAGGCAAGTCATTGACTCTGGGACTTGGTTTTCTCATATGTAACATGTTTTTTAATTTCAGAATTTCTTTTCTTTTAGAAACAGAGGCTTGTTCTGTTGCCCAGGCTGGAGCGTAATGGTTTGATCATTACTCACTATAGCTTTGAACTCCTGGGCTCAAACAGTCCTCTCACCTCAGCCTCCTGAGTAGCTGGGACTACAAGTGTGCAACGCTATACCCAGCTAATTTTTAAACATTCTTTTGTAAAGATGAGTTCTTACTATGTTGCCCAGTCCAGTCTTGAGCTTCTGGCTTCAACTGATCCTTCCTCACTTGGCCTCCTGAAGACCTGGGATTTTAAGTGTAAACCACCACACCTAGCTGGCAATTTCAATATAAAGCCATTTCTTAAATCAGATTTCACAGCTGTCATTTTTACCTGACAAAGAAGCAGAGATTAAATCATTCAAGGCAGTGGACCCAGAGAACAGTTCTTTTTCTGGTATAAAATACAACAGTAAAATTTGATTGACATATGCTCAGAATTTTAGTATTGACTTTGATGAGGTGATATATTTAAGAATTACAGTTTGGGGACATAGGCTTCATTGGAAATATCAAGCCTATCATTTAAAAAATAAAGTCTCAGAAAATAGGTCTTTGTGACTCTGCTATTGCTTGTAATGACACAGAAGTATTTCTGTGTCACCACACCACTATTGAGGCTTTAATCTTAATTTTCGGTATGGAGGGGAAAATTGAAGAATCTTAGATTATAGACTATACATAGTATGCTCTGATAGGCTGGTTTTGTTGAGGTTGGGCATGAAAGGAAACAGCTGATTAAAGGGGAGGCCGAGCAAATCAACTTAATTTGACGGTTTTCCTTAACTCCCCCCCAAAGGCAAGCCTGAAGCCAGGATGTTCATCTCAGCCTTGTTCCACAAAGCGTTCCAGGTGCTGAAAGCAGGATAGGATTACCGCAGCTTCTGTGGCAAAGGAGCGAGTGTCTAGAGGAACGATCCCCAAACACTCAATAATCTCTGAAATAAATTTCACCCTGAATCGTAAGCAGCCAACACATCAGAACTTACTGGAATAGTTCTCTTAGGTTACATAACATCAATTTCATTGTGCTACTGGGGCCATGTATTACATTTTAACTTGTCACAGATACATTATATTAACACTTCACAGATCCACAGAGTCCCAGGTAGCTTTTGGGTGTTATTAAGGGAATTAATGATTGTGTAGGACTTGAGATAACCCAGATACAAAACACTTATGTGTACATTTAGTTTCTTTTATATTGTACTTCAAACCCTCTTTGGGGGTGCAAGCGTCCTCCAAGTATTTCTTATAAAAATAAACTAAACATTTAGACAGTAGTGATTGCACCGGCAGCACTGAGAACTTGATTTACGGCCATGAACCAGATATGACAGAGATTTTTAAAACTGTGGGAACCTTTTCATTTTCCAGTGACAGGCAGTGCAAGCACTATATTTTTAATTGGTCCCTTCTTTAAATCAGGAGCTGAAATGTTATCATGCAAATCTCTCCTGAGTTGCATGGAAACTAATAAAATCATGAAGGTTTCTATTTGTACTCTATGAACACAGACTATAATGAAACTGAAACAGCTATCTCTAGGGATGATGCTATTTAAATTCTAGGCAGGGCTTTAAAATGATTTTCGTGGTGAAAACTGAAACCAGCAACTGAGATGTTCCTGTTCATTCTTCCCCGTCTCACCAGTGCCTGTTCATCTGTGATCCTCTTTTCTTCCCGACCACAGAAAGAATTAATTTAAAACAAGAATCTCCAGTCTTTAAGATACTCTATCACTTGCTCTAGAAAACAGCAATGATTCCCCTTAGGTCTTGCATTTATCTCTAAACGTACTGGTGCTTTTGTGTTAGGAAGTCTTTCTCTGTGAATTGGTGTTACTGATTTCTTAGGAACAAGAGATTGGTAACAACACAGGTTTTCAAGTGATTACTATGCATTAAGCATTGTTGGAGCTCCTTATGTTTATTGATATTTAATCAGAACAATCCTATTATGTAAGAACTTTTATAATTCCCATTTTACAGATTAGAAAACTGTAGCACAGAGATGAAAGTTCTTGTCTTTCTGGGGATCACAAACTTGGATTACCATGTACGCAGTAGTTGCTAAGCAGTTTATATGTATTACATAATCATCACCGCGACCTGGTGAAATAGTATTAGCATTCTCACTTTTATGAATTAGGAAGTCAACACCCAGAGAGGTTGAATAACTCGTCCACGGTCACCCACTGAGGAGGGGCAGAGCCAGATGTAAATCTAGGAAAGCAGGTAGTAGAGCCTGTGCAACTAACCCTAGTCCTGCACACCCCAGTTCGACCTCCTGGACGGGTGGATTGGCGCTGTACAGCTCATCTCTGCCGGACGGTGAGAGAAGCTTTGACGTGGATAGGACTGAGAAGGAGGAGTTGGTGTATTGAGATTCATGCACTATTCCTAAATGAGATGTGAGATCCCTTGACAAGTTCAGAGAATTCCATGCTATCAGTATAGAAATGAACTTTAAATGCCGTCTGATCCTCTTACATTCTCAAAGAGTTAGTTTTTTTTTGCTGGACAATGAGATAATCACCTTTTCTCTACCTGACAGGCAGTGGACTGTGTACAGTTGCCCAGGTTGCTGTACAACTCTGGGGCTTCTGTGAGATTCACATCAGCTGGTATAACCCATAATTGGACTTTATGAATTATAGCATATTTACTTTACCCCCGTGCTGGCGGTATGTGGAGGTACAGAACCAATATTGGGACATATTTTTTCTGAGTCTCATCAGCCTTTCCCAAAGTTTTAAAGAAAACACTTTTTAATATTAACACATACACCGTACACAGAATATTTTAGAAGAAGAATGCAGAATTTTAGTATATTTTTTAAAACTTGAGAGAGACGTGTTTGTGAGTGAGTGGTTTTGGAGAGCTTGGAGACAGAAAAGTCTGACATTCACTGGTGAAGTCTGATCCTGAAACCATGGACCTGAGCATCCTGGTGTGGAGTGATGCCTTCTTATTTCTACCCACCATCTGCTCATATCTCAAACTCTGAAACTGTGTTAGCCAAAGAATGAGAATTCTAAGAAAGAGAAGTAAGTATATCAGAGTTCCCAGGTACGTTAAAATTTAGGTCATCTGGATGTTGGTGGAACAAAGAATTTAATCTGCACACTCGAAGCTGATAGTGGCAACTCACTCAGTGGTTATGAATCCGCACTTGCCTTGGAAAGATCGATTCCTTGTTCTTCTCCACCTCACAGCTTAGAAATACATTACTGGATCTCAATATGGATTTCTTCCTGAACAGCTGAGTATTGTGGCCTTGGACCTGCCAAATTCCGTGCATAAAATATTTGGAAGGAGGAGACAGATTGGTCAGTTAGCAAATCTTTATTAGCTAACTAATAAAGATGTGGGACTATGTGAGACCATGGCTGGCAATGCCTGGGCCATGGAACAGGGTTGGTTGGGAACCGGGCCACAGAACACGAGGTGGGCAGTGGGCAAGCAAGTGAGGCTTCATCTGTCACTGTCTCCCTTCACCCCCAGTTGGGACCATCTAGTTGCAGGAAAACAAGCTCAGGGTTTCCACCGATTCTGCATGATGGTGAGTCATATAATTATTTCATTAGATATTACAGTGTAAAAATAATAGAAATAAAGTGCACAATAAATGGAAATACACTTGACTCCTCTTTAACCCTGCCCCTCCCCCACCACTTGTAGAAAGATTGTCTTCCATGAAACTGGTCCCTGGTGCCAGAAAGGTTAGCGACTGCTGGTGTAAGACATTATTTCATCTCTGGCAACACCAGAGCCACATTGCATGATTCCAGGGCACTGTGAATGATGCCTCTGGAGTTGTGCAGTGCACAACATGTGTCTTTTCTAGGCATCAACTGGGTTAGTCTAAAAAAACCCCCTCATATAACATTAAAATCATGGTGCAAGGCTGATAATTCTTGATGGAAAAATGAATAAGAGAAACATCAAGAATTTAGGATTCAGGGTCGGCGCCCATGGCATGGTGGTTACAGCGCCAGCCATATACACCGAGGCTGGTGGGTTTGCACCCAACTTGGGCCAGCTAAACAACAATGACAACTGCAACCAAAAAATGGCTGAGTGTTGTGGCAGGCACCTGTAGTCCCAGCTACTTGGGAGGCTGAGGCAAGAGAATCGCTTAAGCCCAAGAGTTGGAGGTTGCTGTGAGCTGTGATGCCATGGCACTCTACTGAGGACCACATAGTGAAACTCTGTCTCAAAAAAAAAAAAGAATTTAGGATTCACAAAAGGCAGAGAAAACAGAATTGGTCAGAGAGGGAGTGGCTGGAGAGTGCTCATTGGACATGTGAGGCTGTGAAGGGAGCTCCAGCCTGGCCACCTCTAAGCCCAACCACCACAGCACCCTGTTTCCATGAGTCCTGGTCTCTGTGCAGCTTCTGATGTGATGGAAGAGGCCTCTCCCGTCCCTGCACCTGTTCTAAGCACGAGTCTTTCAGAAAGGGCAATGCTCAGGTGCCAGCCCATGTGTGTCCCTCAGACGAGGAATAACAGAACCCTGAGGACTTAGAAAAGCCTTCTGTATTGCCAGCTGGGCTATTTTTAGCTCCCTCCCATGGCTCCTGCTGTCCCCAGGTATTTGTCAGCAAAGCATCTTGCGCCTACATGGAAAGTGGCAGTCAGGGCCCGGGCCTGCCGTGTGCTGTGCAGGCCACGGCAGTCTCTTTGCTAGGCCTGGAGGCCAGACTCAGCCTCTGAAGCTGGCAAGCTGCGGTGAGGGTGGTTGCATAACTGGCCTTTCTGCTGCTGGTTCTGGGTGAAGAGGTTAAACCAGAAAAACCAAGTCTGTAGTCCACAGGCCCTCCTGGGCACTAGTGCTTTGGTCAGGCTCTTCCCTAGTGATGACCTGTCACAGTGCCTTTGTCCTAGAGCTGCTGCTGCTGACTACAGAGTACCCCAGGCCTCAGCTCCATCCTTGTTGCTGGGAAATGTGGAGGTGGCCTGGGATTGCCCATGATGGTCCAGATATGGTAGAAGGCTGGACAGTAGCCTCAGGGACGGCCCACTCCTTCCTTTGCAACCCTCCACCTACCCCAGCCTTCAAGGCATAGCTCTCCTTGCTAGGTATGCCACTTTCCTGGGAAGCCTTTTCCATCTACCCAGTCAGCTCTTTCTCTCTCCATCCCCTGCCCCCAAATACTCTCCACTCTCTTTTCCTTTCCATCATGGCTGGTGATCAGCCATTTGTTGCTGTACCAAGAGGCTCGGCCTGCCTCCTCTGCTGAGAGCTCTGTGTGGACAGGGCTGGTGGTTCTTCTTTTTAGATCTGTGCCAGGCAGGTGGTCCTGGAGGGCCCTCAATGAGCATGTGTTGATCCATAACAGTGTGGGAGCTAGTCTTCAGAGAAGGCCTTCGGTGACCACGACTCCTGGTTATTCACGCTCTTTGGTCATCCCTTTTGAGTTAGGGCTGGCCCAGTGACTTGATCATGGGATATGGTAGAAGTGATGCTATGTGGCTTCTGAGGTGAGGTCAAGAAAACCCTTTCTACTTCCCTGCGGGTCTCTTGGAACACTTGCTCATGGGCGTGCTGGCCTCCGTAGAAGTCTGACTATGCTGTGACCACCTTGCTGTGACAATGGAAAGCCACATGGAGAGGTTCTGGAGGATGAGCTGCCAGAGAGATATAAGAGAGAGAGGGGGAGAGAGAGAGAGAGAAGAGAGAGAGAGGAGACCCCGACTCTCCATTGTCACTCTAAGAAGCACCAAGGTACTAGGCATGTGGGTGAAGATGTCAGCTTGGAGGTAGAGCCTCCAACTCTAGCACAGATCAGAGATGAACCAACCGTCATTTAAAAATCATGAACAAAATAAAATGATTGTTTTAAGCCACTACACTTTGGGGGTGGCTTGCTACACGTAATAGATGAATAGAACGAATAATTACTGCTTAGTGAGGTCTGTTTACAAGATCTAGCACTTGCCCTTGCTCCAGGTTCCTGGTAACCTTTCTTCCCAAGCTTTCTGTATCTAGGCACTTAGGAATTCCTTCATTTCATTAAACTTTTTGTTTTTATACTTCTGAGGCTTCACTCGTGCTATCCACCCTGCTGGAATTCTCTTTTCTTGTCCTTCCTCTCCTCTCTCACTTAGATGACTTCTGTTTATCCAGGGATGTTTAACAAGTGGACTCTAAAGGACAAAAGCCCCTCTGTGTAGTGTTTGTCAACTCTTATAGTGTAAATCCCCCCACCCTGGCTGATTTGAAGATACCAGCATGACATCACATAATAAGGAGGCAGGAATAGGTAGCCGCAGTTTACAGATGTGGAAACTGAAGCTTAGAGATAGTCGGTCACTTTCATAGATGAATCACAGGCATGTCTGGACTCAGATATGCTGGGCCTGTGAGGCTGTGCTATTTCCACTATACCCTGCTGTTCTTCTGAAGAACCCATGGTAGACTCTGAGCGCAGGTAATGCTGCCTCTGGGCTGTCCTGTCTCTTCTAGACTGGTGGTCTGCCCAAGTCTTCTCTGGAGTTGCTGCTGGCTCTTCCTTATCAGTACTAAACCTTGCCAGTTGCAGCTGCTGATTTCTCTCTTGGACCATATTGTGGAATCTGGACTCTGGTGCATGCAGTGGTCATGGAAGCACTTCTGCAACAGGGACCTATGAGTCCATGTCAAAGCGTGATTAACTGTGCATTAGTCAGGCTAAGTCAACTGCTACATGTGTAACAAGTAATACCAACCTTTCAGTAGCTTGGTCCAGGAGAAGTTTATGTATTGCCCATATAAAGTCCCATTGATTGTATGTATCAGGTGAGATGGTGAGGACCCACTCCACACAGCCATTCATGGACCCTGGCTCCTTTCACTTGTGAACCTGCATTCTTCTAGGGGGTCCTGAAGGTCTCTGCTGTGTCTTCTGCATCTGTCTGGCTGATGGGGAGTGAGAAATAAGGATCATGAGGGGGTTGTCCTGGAAGTCATTTGCACATTTCTGCCCGTTGGCCAGAATTTAGTCACATGGCAACTCTCCTGCAAGGGATCCTGGGAAGTATAGCAGAGCTCCTAGTAGGAGCTGGAAATGGATTTAGAGAGCACCAGACAGCCGAAGGGGGCTCCTCAAGGGTTTCTGCTCTTCATAGCCACTCTCTCATAATTGTTATAAGGACCCAATAATAAAAGTGGATGTTTACTGGGCATCTGCTAGGTATCAGACATGTTGTTAAGCACTTTGTATGCTTTATCTTCCTTAATCCTCTCTGTGAGCCTATAACAGAGATATTATTATCATTGTCCCCATTTTACAGATGAGCAAAAACTGAGGCTTGCAATGGCTATGCTTTGTTACTGGCCCAACAGATGACCTTTTTTTTTTTTATTGTTGGGGATTCATTGAGGGTGCAAGAAATCAGGTTACACTGATTGCATTTGTTAGGCAAAGACCCTCTTACAATTGTGTTTTGCCCCCAAAAGGTGTGGCACACACCAAGACCCCACCCCCCTCACTCCTTCCCTCTCTACAACAGATGTCCTTAATAGTGACAGAGCTGGTGCGAGAGCCCAGAGTTCTCTGACTGCAGAGTGTTAACTTTTAGCCTCCCCTATGCTGGGCTCTGGGGTTCCCACAGCTCTCTGTTTTCTTATCCCTGCTTTCAGCTTGGAAGCTACTCTGTTTTCTAGACATCTCCTGGAAGAAAGCAACCAGAGGGCACAAATGCCTCCTCTCTCTATGTTGCAGAGAGAAAAAAGGTCCTGACTGTTGCCAGACAATATTGTTCCTTATTTCTGGCTGTGGTCAGGGGTGGTGAGTTGACAGCGGTGTCCCATGCCTGCTCTTACGGCTTGAATGCATCATCTCCCACTCACCTCTCCTGCTTTGAATCTCACTTGGAGTGTTTCTTTTGCTGGAGCACTGAGAGCAGAGGGCATGCGGATGGCAGAAGCTGGTTCCCAGGTCTCTCATCTTGCTTCCGTGGTGTGCCCTTCACCTTGGAAATGTGCTTCACACCAGCCCCTTCTACCTGGGTCTGATCTCACATTACTCAGTGATTTCAAGAGCTCACGCCTAAAAAAACTCACGCCAATGTGAGTGATAACAAAAGTAGCAGGGTTCCTTTTCTAAAAAGGGTCAGAGTGTTGATGTGGGCACTGTCTCTCATTGTAGACAGTGCAGTGTGGCCATCGGGAGTGTACCTTCTGGAGCCACGCTGTTGGGCTTAAATCACCTCTGCTACTTGCCTACTTCTAAGACTGTGGGCAAGCTGCTCTATCTCTCCAGTCCTCAGTTGACTCACCTGGAAGGTGGGACTAGGGTAATATGTGTTAATCAATGAAATGCTGAGGGTAGCACCTAGTACATGCCAAGTGCTGGAGAACTGTTACTGTTCCTTCAGCTTGGTCACCTTTGGGAGACTGACTTTCTTCCCTAATGTGGACCTTGACAATAACTTCCCAGGTGGCTGGTCACTCTGTTTCCTGTAACGCTGCGCTCCAGTCCACGGAGGTTCAAATGCATGCCCTGCTCCTTGCAGGGACGTGGCAGCCCTGCACCCAGGAACTGTATGCCTTCCATCTTTGCATCTGCAGTGCCTAGCACGGTGATGGCTGAGGTCCCCGGCCAAGTTGCCTGAAATAGTGTCCCCATGTTGAAGGCTTCTTGAAGATTGGAGCCTTATGCTCATGTCTGTTTCCATAGCGGAAATGGCTGAGGTCCCCGGCCAAGGTTGCCTGAAATAGTGTCCACCAGCAGTGTCTGGTGTTACAAAATACTTTCAATAAATGCAAGACTGAAAGAGTGAATGGTTTCCTTCTTTCTTGAAAAATGAGAATCTCTCCCTGGGACCAGCCTGGACAATGTTGATGCTGTCATTTGAATGTTGTCTGGGGCGACATCTCTCAACATTTATAAGTCAGTTTGACTTTAGGAAACTGTCCAAGGTAGATTGCAGGCAGGTATAATGCTCAAGGGGAGGGAGCCAACATGAGTGAGGTATTTCTGGTCCCTGAAATTCATATGAAGGATTGATCTGAAGGTTCCACATGGCTTATGAATGTGCTCTGTAGGCAATTTCCAAAGAAAAGTTCCAAAGATTCTATAAGTTTTGGCAGTACTAGAATTAGTATGTAATCCTTTCCTACCCTTAAATGCAGAAGGGCAGCACTCATTTTGAATGTTAATTTTGATCTTTTAAATTCCTTATTGTGGGCTCTATAGCTTAGCTTAGAGTTGGCCAAAGGCAGGTTTGAATCCCAGCTCTACCTTGAACTAGCTGGGTAGCTGTGGCCAATTTACTTAACTTTGCCAGGCTCCCTTTCTTTATTGGTAAACTGTGAATACTAAAAATATGCACCACATAAACTTTTCGTGAGTGTTAAGTGAGCATTTAGCACTTCGTAAGTGCTCAATAAATGAACTTGTTTGTCAGTAGCCAGGATGCTGCTGAAATGAGGAAGAGGAGGCCTCCGGACACAGCAAGGTGGCCGGGCCCAGGAGTGAGTCCCCAGAGGGGACAGCCCAGTGAGGTGGAGACTGTTTTCCACCTTTAGGATGCTAAAGGTGGAGGCAGAGCGTAGGGTAAGAGAAAAATGGTAGACGTCTAGGGATGCTCCGTTCCCACCACCTTCCATCACCACCAGAGACCCCCACGTGGCTATAGGTCGCATGAGGGAGGAGGGATTGGAGGGAGAGGAAGGGCCAATGTTGGAATAAGAGAGATGGCATCACAAAAGGGTTGATTCTGGGGACTCTCACTTTCCCACCTGTAAAGTGAGGATTGGATGAGGCGATTCTCATGGTCTGTCTCCTTGAGGGAATTTTGATTTTGTTCCCACGTGGTCTGTCCCTACAGCACCTGCCTCACACAGCCTCAGGCAGCTGGAGATGGTAGCAAAGGGGGTGGAAGGAGCGGAAAGTTCTAGAGGGCATGGGAGGGCTTCTCCCAGGGTGGCTGAGGTTCTGTAAAGAGGCTTTGCTGGCCAGAAGGGGAGGGCCAACTGGGCCTGTCTGTAACTCCTGGGGCTGCGATGTGCCTGGGGGCTGGGAGAGTGAATGGACCAGAAGCGCCTTTTGGGCTGGAAGGGCAAAGAAGCAGCTTCTTTGGCAGGCCTCAGCCTTGCTGCCTGGGGGTTTGTTGGCTGGCAGTCTTCCTGTTTAGGGACCCATGCTGCCCTGATACGCTGAGGAAGCCCAGGCGCCCGACCTAAGGTTTGCATAACACCTGGGATTTGTCGCCCTGCTTTCTCCCCTGTCGGGGATTACGTGTTCTGTGGCACCCAGAACCCCTTTCTGTGTACACTGGACTCCTCCAGGAAGACTTCCCGTTTCTTTCTTCCCCATCTCCCAACTCATCTTATCTCAAGTTTCTTCTGCTGCAGGCATGCGGTTCAGCAAATATTTGGCTCATTGGCAACTTGTTCCTCACTCGGGCCAGGCTATGGAGAGGGTTCCAAGAGTGTCACTCCTGTGGCGCTTCCTCAGGGGAGCCTGCGGAGGAGCTGGGGCTGGGTGAGGGACAGACACTGGGGCTCCTTTCCCTGTGTGTGTGGAGAGGTGGTCAGGGCACGAGGTTGTGGGTATGGGGACCTGGGTTTAGCTCTTGCCTCCCTGCCAATGATCTGGGTGGTCTTGAGACAGTCGTCTACCTTCCTCAAGCCTCAGCTTCCCTCCCCTGTAGTAGAAACGCTGCAGAGAAAGTTCTACCGAGCTCAAGAGAAGGATGCTCTAGGTAGTGATCGGTGTTGTTACGAGGCACCCAGGTGGAATACTGGCATGTAGGGGAGTAGGTTTCTTCAAGGTCACGTCTGAGTCCACTTACACCAAACACTGTGTCTCACGGGGATGAAGATAAGCCTTGGAGGGGTCCACTTCACTTCCCCTGCTCAGGCCTCTGGCTAGATTGTAAGCTCCTAACTCTGGATCCTGCAGGATTCAGCACACTCTGGGCTGTGGACTGCTGGGGTGGGACATGCGTCTGCTTCACTGATCTCTGTATTCACAGCATCGAGCTCGGGGCATGCCTTAGATGGCACTTGGTAGACGTTGGGTGAATGAATGAACAAATGGGCATTCAGTAAACTCTCGCTAATGAATCAACTCATATTCCTCACTGGGTAAACTTATATTTTGGGCACTGAATCTCTTTGTTCTCTGTGGCCATTTGAGCTCTGGGGGCATTGAGTTATTTCTGGAAGCTGAGGTCCAGCATTTTAGAACCCCCCTCACCAGGTCCCAGGCTCCAAGTAGACAAGAGACGCCTGCCCAGGTCTGGGCAGTGGCAGGGCAGGAGCAGATCCGGGGGGTTGGCCCACAAAGATACACCCTGTCCCCACATATGCCAGTGGCTTGGCACAGGGCTCCCAAAGCTCTCATGCCCTACTGCCGCAGAAGAAAGGGTAGTTTGTGAGCTCGGTGGGTGTACGTATTGAACAGCAGTTTCTACCAGCACTAATCTTTACCTGTGTTTGTTAGAATGACAAACTCATGCTTCTCTTTCCCACTGCTGTCCATTGCCCTCTTAACTTCCCCGTGTGATGGGGCCTCTGTCAGGCCAGTCCCCAGTCATTGTGAAAGGAGCCAAGTTCCTCATTTCTGGGTGCTGAACCGAATTGCAGCAAATTTGGATGGAGGAGGCAATTTTAGCTCAAATGCAAATATCCTGTTAGAGAACAGAGTGATTATAGTTTTTGCTGCACATGGGAAAATAACAGCACAGAGGTGAATTCTGGCATCTGTTCACTGCTAATTAACCCCTCCGTGTACACTGGCATTACATGGGAGCCAGACCGTGGCCCGAACTGCCTCCTAGAAGGAGGGCCCTTGTGGCAGCCAAAATCAGTTGGCCCAAATGCCTTGATAAGTTTCACTTGCTTCCCTTTGCATCTGACTTTAGGTAAAAGCATTGCTTTGGGGCCAGAGAATCTTTGAGTTCTTTAATGAGGCACCAGCTGTTTTGCAGAGAGGTGCAGAGCCCCCAGAGGTAAGCTGGCCAGTCCTGGTCAATGTGAGTTTATAGGGCTCCTGGGAGCTTTCATACCCCGTGTTACAACTAGGGGAACATTGGGGCTGGGTATATTCTGAGCTGGTTCTTGGTTTTTATTTTTGTTTTAATTGAGTATTGCAGTTTTATTTTTTTCTCTTAACCTTTTTTTATTAAATCATAACTGTACATTAATGCATTTATGGGATACAATGTGCTGATATTAAATACAATTTGGAATGCTTACATCAAACTGGTTCTTCATTTTTCTTGTATGTGTGTGTCATCGTAGCTCAAACTCTTGGGCTCAAGTGATCCCTTGCCTCAGTCCCCTGAGGAGCTGGAACTATAGGCTCAGCTAGCTAATTTTTCTATTTTTTTTTGTAGAAAAGGAGGTTTTGCTTTTGCTCAGGCTGGTCTCGAAGGCCTGAGCTCAAGCGATCCTCCCGCCTTGCACTCCCAAAGTGCTAGGATTGCAGGTGTGAGCCACGCCTCACCCACTTTGCATCTTAACTGGTAAAATTCTCACACAGATCCTGAAGGACAAGGTTGTTCAGGAGCTGAGACTCAGGGAGGTGCAGAAATCACCTGGGGTCACACAGACATCCCAAGAGGTAGGAGATAAACCCAGACACAGAGGAACTTGCAGACACACTGTGTGAGTGGGAGTTCCAGACCATTTGTAATATATTCCCCAAATAAATAATTCCTGGGCATCTTTTTTATGCTTGTGATCTCTGGGGAAGTGGAGGAGGCCCCAGCTTAGTCTTCCGGAGAACAAATGGCCTCGAGGGGACTCTTCCTTTTCTTGCTTTATTTTGGGGCCAGGAACTATGTCAGGGGCATGCTTGGGACTAGGTGAGAAGGTGGAGACTCTTTTAGGCTGTGAAAGGAGAAAGCTACCTCCACATTTGAAACATGCCTTGAAGGACGAAAAGGAATTAACCAGTCTCTTGACTTTTGTTTCTTAAACTGAGGCCCGGCATACACACAGGACATGCACAGATCTGAAATGTGCAGGTCGGGGCATTTTTACATATGTGTGCACCTGTGTGACTGCCTGTTCTTGGAGGCAAGTCCCCAGCGTTGCATTCTGTTTGGGCAGAATGAGGAGGCTGCCGACGGTGAGGGCTCCAAGGAATTCAGAGGAAATGGAGCTCGGTGAACCCTCTCCAAATCTGGTTTCTAGCAGAAGGGAAATGAAGATGAATATTCATGTATCTTGATCTCTTTTTGCATCATTTACATTTTGCTTTCTCTGGATTCGAGGCTACCACCTGCCCCTGGCTTCTGAAGAATAATTGTTTCACGCATCACATTTCCACTGACTGCAACGTGAGGAAAGGAGATGAGAAGAAAAGAAATTGAGGGGAGAGAAGAAGACGGGACTTCTTGATTAGGGGAACCAGCTGTGGGCCCATGACCTGGCACGTGCCTGGGTCATGGTCATGTCTGTGAAATGTGCAGGTTATCCCTGGGCTTTGTGGGAGCAAGGCCTGGGGCTGGGGTGTGATGTTGTGTGGCTCTCGGGGTGTTCGTGGAGGGGACGTGTTCAGATTAACATTGGGAACCAGGAGGAACCAGAAAGCCAGTGGGATTCCGTGGACCTTTTGGCTTTCACCATCATGTTCTGTAAGTCAGGAGGAAATGGAAAAGCAGTCAGCTAGCGTTCCCTACCTACAGGTAGTCACGTTGAATCCTCACAGCACACCCCTTATGAGATTATCATCCCCATTTACAGACAGGAAAACTAATAAGGCACAGAGAGACTGAGTAATTTGGCTCAATTCGCACAGCTCAGGGCCCAAGCCAGGAATTGAGTCTGGACAGTCTGACTCCAGAGCCTGCTCTTCTAATCACATCATGGCATCTTTCAGTAAGTCTTTTTTCCCCCCTTTTCTTCTTCTTCTTTTTTTTTTGAGACAGAGTCGCACTCTGTCACCCTGGGTAGAGTGCCATGGTGTCAAAGCTCACAGTAACCTCAAAGTCTTTGATCCAAGTGATCCTCTCGCCTCAGCCCCCTGAGTAGCTGGGACTGCAGGCACATGCCGCCACACCCAGCTAGATGTTTTTCCTATTTTTGGTAGAGACAGGGTCTTACTCTTGCTCAGGCTGATCTCAAACTCCTGAGCTCAGGCAGTCCATCTGCCTCAGCCTCCCAGAGTGCTAGAATTACAGGCATAATAAAGTATTATGTATTTTTAATAATAAAAAATTTGAGATAAAATTCATCCTTTCAAAGTGTGCAACTCATTAATTTTTAGTATAGTCACGAGGTTGTGCGACTGTCACTGTTATTCCAGAACATTCTCATCACCCCCAAAGGAAACCCTGTACCGTTAAGCCTTCCCTGGCTGCTCCCTCTCGTACCGGCCCCTGGCTGGCCTACTCTGTGCTGTGCCTGTGGATATGCTAACCTGGACATTCCTTACAACTAGAATCACAGAGCACGTGGCCTTTCGTGTCTGGCTTCTTTCACTTAGCCGGTGAGTGTTTTTGACTGGGATTTTCCATTCCCACTTTCCCAACATGAAATAGGCAGTGCTGCTAGCCAACTGGGAAAGAAGAGATTCTGTGCAAGAGAGAGGGGCACTCGTGTGCAAGAGGGGTGGTGCTCATGTCTAAGAGAGAGAGGGGGCACTCAGGTGCAAGATGATCATGGGGGGGGGCGTGCTCAGTGGGAGAGAGTACACGTTCGTATGCAAGAGGGGGTGTGTTCCTGTGCAAGAGAGAGGGTACACACTCGTGTGCAAGAGAGAGACAGGTGCACTACTGTGCGAGAGAGGGGCACGCTCACGTTCAAGGGAGAGAGAGAAGGGCGCACTCATATGCAAGAGCGAGTGAGTGCACCTGTGGCTCTCCCCGACAGATGTGCTCTCTGTTTACCTTCGGGGTGATGGACGCACGGGGGCTCCAAGAGAACAGGCACACCCTTTCTCTCTGTGCCCAGCCCCTTGGGGATTTGCGCAGGGAGGGCTCATTCTGCGTTCTCCAACACCCCCAGTATGCCGGGCACTGTGAATGAAGCCCTGGAACATGCAGGGAATAGGCTGGGTTGGGGGTGAGAGTATTGGGCGGCGGTGAGCATATAATTGGCAAATCAGTAAGTGAATGAAATAATGTGCAGTGACACAGTGAAGGTCATTCAGTGGGGGTGGCGTCATGAGAGTCTGAGGGGCACTGTTGGCAGGTGGCTGGGGAAGGCTCTTCTGAAGAGGAGGAGGAAG
Organism: Arctocebus calabarensis; assembly: GCA_963573935.1. Lineage (NCBI taxonomy): Eukaryota > Metazoa > Chordata > Mammalia > Primates > Lorisidae > Arctocebus > Arctocebus calabarensis. Next base: position 14,041 of record CAUYON010130092.1, on the reverse strand, counting down.
GAGTGGTCGCTGAGCTGAGGCCAGAGCACCCCCAGGCTCTGGAGCAGGGGTACCGGGCAGGAGCATGGTGCCCTTGAGGGGAGTTAGAGGTGTGGATGATTCCCCGCCTTATGTCTGCTTTTCCCAATTGGTTCCTCCCTCTGTTACAGGAAGGTTTGGCCACTGCTGACAGGCTGTGGGGAGTTTCATCCCTGAAGGCTTTGGATTCTGTTTGGGGCTTTATGTCCTTGTGTGCTTTTGAAACTTGAGCCCTGACTTCCTCCTGTTACTGACTCAGGCCCGAAAGTGCCATCGGCAGTCTTTTTGTTTTTTTTTAAAGGAAAATTTGATTAAAGACCTTTATGTTCTTTCTCTTAAATGTTTTCTCAGCCAAATTTCAGGTGTCAGGGACTGTCACCTGAACAGAGTGAAAACATGATGGCACTCACAGGTGGGACCGACGCCAGCCCAAGGTTAGTGGGTGCCCAGTCCCCTCTGTCAAGGAGGGAGAGCAGGTTCTTTCCTACAGGGAATTCCCAGAGTTGAGGGGAAAGATGAAGCCCACACCCTGAAACCCACGTTCTTTAACGCTTAAATTTTATGAACACATTTACAGTGTGTAATAGTTTTGAAATGTGCCATTACATTATACTCAATAGATAAGGTCCCACCAAATACCCCTCCTCCTCCTGGCCCCTCCCCTCTCCTTTCTTTCCCCTCTTTCTTTCTGGACTGTAGTTGTGTTTTATCATTCATGTGAAAGTATGGGTGATTATATATGGGTTACATAATAGTATTGAGTACATTGGATACTTTTTTCCCCATTCTTGAGATACTTTACTAAGAATATGTTCCATCTCCATCTAGGTAAACAGAAAAGATGTGAAGTCTCCATTTTTTGTGGCTGCATAGTATTCCATGGTGTATGCACAACAGAATTTGTTAATCCATTCATGGATTGGTGGGCACTCCGGCTGCTTCTATGACTTAGCAATCATGAATTAGGCTACAGTGAACATTCTAGTGCAAATGTCTTTGTTGTAAAATGATGTTTGATCATCTGGGTATATACCTCATAGAGGAATTGCAGGATTGAATGGTAGGTCTACTTTTAGTTCCTTGAGTATTCTCTAAACTTTTTCCAAAAAGGACGTATTAGCTTGCATTCTCAATCTTACCACAACAAATAAGTAAGTGAGGTGTTGGTTATGTTAATAAGTTTGATGTAAGCTTTCCACATTGTATATCGAATTAGCACATTGTACCCCATAAATGCATTAATGTACACAGTTATGATTTAATAAAAAATAAAAAATAAATTTTATTGACATTTTAAAATCGGTAAATACAAATTGTATACATTTGTTGTGTATGTCATGATAGTGTTGTTTTGAAATGTGTATGTATTGTGGACTGGCTGGATTTAACTAATTAACATATGCATTACCTCACATTATTTTTTAGTGGTGCTAACACATAAAATCCACTTTCTTAGCAGTTTTTAAAAATATAGTAATTAGGCTCAGCACCTGTAGCAAGTGGTTATGGCACCAGCCAAATATACCGAGGTTGGTGGGTTTGAACCTGGCCCAGGCCAGCTAAACAACTGCAAAAAAAAATAGCCAGGCTTTGTGGTGGGCGCTGTAGTCCCAGCTCCTTGGGAGGCGGAGGTAAGAGAATCGCTTAAGGCCAAGAGTTGGAGGTTGCTGTGAGCTGTGACGACACGGCATTCTACTGAGGGCGACATAGTGAGATTCTGTCTCAAAAAAAAAAAAGAAAGAAAGAAAGAAAGAGAGAATGTAGTAATTATAGTCACCATGTTGTACGATAATAGGTCTCTTGTCTCTCGCCTAACTGAAAGTTTGTACCCTTTGACCAACATCCCTTCTCACTTCCCCCTACCACTGTTTTCCTCTCTGCTTCTGGGAGTTCCACTTTTTAAAATCTCATGCGTAAATGAGATTGTGCCGTATTTGTCTTTCTGTGCCCGACTTATTTCACTTAACATAACGTCCTGGTTCATCCGTGTTGTTGCCAATGACAAGATTTTCTTATTTTGAAAGGCCAGATACTGTTCTGTCATGTCTGCACCCAGCATTTTCTGTATCCGTTCCTCTGTGGATGGACACTGAAGCTGGTTCCACAGCGTGGCTGTTGTGACTCTGGGAATGCAGACGTATCTTTGACATACTGATTTCATTTCCTTCTCAGAAGCAAAATTGCTGGATCATATGGTGGTTCCATTTTTAATTTTTGGAGACACTTCCATACTGTTTTCCATAATGACTGTATCAATTTACATTCCCACTAGCATTGTAAATAGGGTTCCCTTTCCTGCACAGCCTGGCCACCACTTGTTCTCTTTTGTCTTTTTGGTAATAGCCGTTGGAACGGGTGTGCGCTGACATCTCATTGGTTTTGATTTGAGTTGCCCTGGTGATTAGTGATGCTGAGCACCTTTTTATATCCCCGTTGGCCATTTGTATGTCTTCTTTGGAACAATGTCTGTGCGACAGCTTGTTTTGATAGTGATGCTAAATAAAGCAGTTCCAGGCAGAAGGAGATCAATGTGAGCGCCTAGTGTGGACTGAGGCTGGATTCAGCAGTGATATCATGTTAAGTGAAATAAGCCAGGCGTAGAAAGAAATATCGCACGATCTCACTTATATGTGGTATCTCAGGAAGTTGGACTCATAGGGTGGAACAGTGCCTGCCCTCAGAGGGCTGAGCCATTGCACTGTCGGAGACTGGGGCGCACAGATCATCCCCTCCTACACACGGGCACGCACAAGTCACATTTGGGGTGAGACGGGAGACTGTGGACTGTGAAAGGCTCCATCCTCCCCTGGGCTGGGGCTCAGCTGTTCTCACTAAGCGGACGTGAGACCCACAGATGAGAAGGTGCCCCAGGCCCTAGGGAGGGCGCAGACGGACAGGCAGAGGGTGGTGTCTGTGAAGCTGGAACGAAGCTGGAGGAAGCTGGCGCTGGAGCTGGAAGGCTGGGGAGGACTTAGCGAGGCAGAGAGCAGCATAGTGTAGGCCTCTGGGGCTCCAGGGAGAAAGTGGAGGAGGCAAGAGAGTGGTTGCCAGTGCAGGAGGGCTGGGCTGTGTGCCTCTCGTGCACGGCTTAGCCCCTGATGCCAGACTATGTGGAGCAGGAGCGGGGACCTCTCAGGTGGCTGCTGCCACCAGTGACCACAAACTCAGTGTCTTAGAACAACACAAGTTATTCTCAGTTCTGGAGGTCAGAGGTCTGCACTCACTTTCACGGGGCTGAAGCCCTAGTGTTGGCAGGGCGAGTTCCGTCTGGAGGCTCTGAGGGGACAGTCTGCTGATTGCCTTTTGAGGCTTCCAGGGCCCACGTGTGCTCTAGTCCTGCGGCTCCGCCCTGCTCTCCCAGGTGCATGGCTGCAGGCTCAGCTCCCACCATCCCCTCCCCAGCCTCCCGTGGTCTGGTATATATAGTCCCGTATCCCTGTGCCTCCCTCTGAGAAGGACCCCTGTGATGATCCAGGGTAGTCTCGCCATCTCAAGATTCAGAACATAATCACATCTACACAGTCCCTCGTGTCATGGAGGGTAACATTCGCAGCTTCCAGAGATGAGGACGCGGACCCCTTGGGAGAGATTCAGCCCGAGCGCAGTGTAAGCTAACGGTGTTTTTACAGGAGTCAGAGACGCGAGTTCAGCGGGGGAGCGGGCCCTGAAGGCCGAGGTAAGGGAGCGCAGCCCTCTTGCCCAGTGGGGCTGCCCTGCGGCCTCCCCACCTGCAGTCACCTTCCCCTGCCTGCTCTCAAGCCAGCCCAGTAGTTCCTTCAGCCTCAGAAGCATCCTACTCGCACCAGTTTCTGACACTCAGATCCCTCCTCGCCTCACAGTTCTTCTTTCTGTCTCTTTCCCCCTTCCTGTCTGATAAATCTTTAAAAATATTTGACCAAAAAAAACCATCTGACAAAAGGAAATATTTTGATCTCACTGCAGAGGCTCGCTTCTGACCTGTCCTGAGTCTGAACTTGAGGCCCAGGGCAGACTGGTTTATGGGAGGCAAAAGGAGTCATGAGTCACAGGGAGAGAGACTCCAGCAAGGCCACTGTCAGGGCTGCCTGCATAGGGCGCCGGGGACCCGGGGGTGGTTGGATCCCCACAGGTCTTTGTGGCTGTGGGTATGGGGTGTCTTAGGGGACTCTTGTTGCCTGGCCACCATAAACTCTGCCTGCTCTAGAAAGAGAGACTGCAGGATATTTGATTATATAAAGGGAACTCAGTGATGCACTAGAGTGCGGGTGTCAAACCAGATCTATCCATCTCAAACGCTGGGCTTTGCCCACGTCACTCTTCTTCAGCATCCCTCAGTTCGGGGCCTTCAGGTAGGGTTAGGAAGGGGGCCTCAGATGCACACCCGCCTGCCTGACTTTCAGGAGGGGACCTTTCTGCGGGCCCCTGGGGGCTGCTGCCCTGCATGTCTGCAGGGGGCTTTTCCAGCACTGGCTGTCCTTCCCCCTCCTTCTGGATAAGTGAGTAGGACTCGGGGCAGACCTCAGGGACCCCAGACTTAAACCAGCCCTGGCCTTTCTGCAGGATTACCTACGAAGGGCTAAGGCAGAGGACTGGGAGGCTGCGGGTCTGAGGGACCCCATCCCTTAAGTCTGAGATGAAGGTGGAAGCCAGAGCCTGAGCACAGGGCTGGGGCCACAGCACAGGTGCATGGCTGGGAAGGTGGCAATGTGTGGGCACAGTTATAGGTGTGGTAGCTCGTCTGCCCTTGCTTGCTTTCAAGCCCCAAGAGGCAGGGTGGCATGGCACAGTGAACAAGGTGGCTTCAGTGCCACCCCTGCTGTTTATAGCTGTGTGACCTGGGATAAGCTGTGTATCCTTGATAGATCTCAGTTTTCTGGGAGATGGGCACCTCCGTCTTAGAGAGTCAGTAGGCTGCTGACGGGTGTAAAGGATGTGGTGCTTAGAAAGCACCTGCAGAGTGTAAGCTGCTTCTGTTACCGCTGCACGTGTCAGCCAGCCTAAGGTGAGGGCCTCTAGGGCCTGGCCCGGAACATCGAAAGGCTTTCCAGAAAGGGGGGTGGGAGGTGGCCTCCTCTGCCGTCATGGCTGGAGTATGGGACGGCTTCTCAGGGCAGCGCTGTCTGAGGCACCTCTGGGAACCATCTCAGCAGTTGAGAAACACTGCCCTGGAAGCCGTGGTGTCCTGTGTTGGGAGTAGAGGGCTGGGAGGTCTCCACACACCTTCGAGCACCTGACAGCCCATTGCTTGACCCCTCCAGGAGCCTTGAAGAAGAGTGACGTGGGCAAAACCCAGCGTTTGAGATGGATAGATCTGGTTTGACACCCGCACTCTAGTTGTGTAACTTCTTAAAGCCTCAGTTTCCACAGATGGTAGATGGGAATCACGCCCTCCTTATTGGGTGCTTTTAGGTTAGGAAAGGAGGGGGTCACTCACGAAGTCCCTCCAGCTGCAGGTACTGGGTGGCTCTTTCCCGCATTCTCTACGTGGCCCCTATCAAGGAGGGCGTCAGGCACAGTTCCTGGCAACTAGTGAGCACTCAGAAAAGGGCCCTTCCTGCCTGTGTCCCTGGGCTGCTGCAGGGTGGGGTCCTTGGGAGGGACATTTCTCTGTGGCTCACGGGGAGCCTGGCAGGTGGCTGCTTTGCCCTGGCCCCTGGGGTATCTGCTGTTAGAGCCGCAGCTTTATGGCTGTTCCCTGTGCTCAGCCTCGGAGCTGTTTTATGGGTTTCTCTGTTCCTGGAGCCACACCTCACAGCGGGGCCCAGGCCTTGGAGATCTCCCAGAATCTTTATGGGCCGCAGTGGCATATGGTGGCCAGTCGGAGCTGCCTGCCAAAGGACAGGGCTGGGCGGGCCCAGCAGGTGAGCGGGGACCTTGGAGGAATGTGTTGGTTTTCTGTTTGCCCACTCAGGTCTGCTAATGTCTAGAAGTTCGTCTTGATTTCGTCCTGTGACCGATATGTTAGTCTCAAAGGACCGAATTTGGTATCTTTTAAAAACCAATAAATAAAAACCAATAAACCTTACCAATTGTCTTTTTCTTACTTTCTTCTTTTTCAGTTTCTATTTCCCTGTCCCTCATTCTGTTTGATAAGAGAGGCTTTTTGTGCCCAGTGTAGGGTTGAGCTGAAGGCAGTTTAGAGTAGGGTGGTGGTGACAGCCGCAGCTTAGGGTAGACAAATCAAGGTTGGAATCCTGTCTTCACCACTGACCTGATTTGACTGTCCCCTAGACCAGGGGAGCAGCCCAGGAAAGGTCACATCCTGTCATGTACGGGGCAGCCCGGGACAATCAGGAGTTGCTGGCTGGCCTTGAATGCCACTAGCTCGCCGGGAGAGACACTAGCAGTGGGTTCCCCTAACAGCTGGCATCTGTCACACACCTTTATGTGTCGGGCACTGTTGTAAGAACTTCACAGTGGTCCCATGAGGCCGCGTCACTGTCCTCATTTACAGGTAGGGAAACTGAAGTTCAGTTACTCATCCAAGGTCACACAGCTAGTAAGTGCCGGGGTGGGATCTGAGGCAGGCAGCCCACACAGAGTCTGTACTTGTCATCACCATGAGCGCTATTGCCTTCCTGAGGCTGTTCCCGCTACAAGATGCCAGAGTCCTCTGTCAAGAGCTAGTCATATGCCGGAGGTGGTGGGTTTAAACCCAGCCCCAGCCAAAAACTGCAAAAAAAGACGGAAAAAAAAAAAAGAGCTAGTGCGGGGCAGCCCTGGGTGGGGTGGGGGTATGCAGGTGGTGAGAGGTGGTGCTTCTGAGTGCACTAAGGGGGCAGGGGGTTAGTAAGCTGACTGACTTACTGCCCCGTGTTTCCCCCCAACTCCTTCCTCTAGACACCTACCAGGACCCCGGAGGGTGGGACTGGGGTGTCCAATTGTGGGATGAATCTGTGTCCCCCATTTCCCCTGTACTGACACAACACTTGCCCTGTGTGTCTCGCAAGCCCAGGACCACACCCTGAAGTGGGCCGTGGGGAGGAAGTCTGTCCCAGCCTCGTGATTCCTGGAAACATGTCATTCAGTCCGGGCTCCTTGCTGGCCCCTTGGTGCTGCAGAAGCCTTGGCAGGGGTGGGTCAGGAGGATGGAGGGGAGCATGTGAACTGCACACTGCAGGGGATCCTGAGAACTCTGGCATTACAAACACGGAGCCTGTTGCTTTATTTTTAGTGGTATGAGGGGCCCTGAGGGCACTGGGGGGAGGTGGGAATCCTATTTTTTGCTCTGTCTTGCTAATGGAACCTCTAGCAGTTTTCATGCCTGATTTGTTTCCCTCTGAAGTCTGTCTGCCTGGAATTGCACTCTCCCTTCAGAGCAGCACAGAGGGCGCCTTCCTACCGGCCAGTCTTCCCTGAGAGGGAGGGTGGCCTTCCCCCTGGGTTTGTGTCTTTCCCCACCCTGCGCTCGGGTACACTGTAGTCACCAGAAACGCAGCCAGTTCCCCTGCAAATGGGGAAATATTCCCAGAGGCACTCCTAGGCATCTTCTGAGGATGATCCCTGGACTGCCTTGAAGTTGCTTGAACCCCCACTTGTGGGAGGATGGGGCTGTCAGGTGGCAGGAGGGGCCGATGGACGATGGACGGCTGACCAGATGCCTGTGTGAGGTGTTGGTCCCCCCGGTGGGAGTACTGGGAGTGCAGAGTGTGTGAGTGCCCAGTGCAGGGCGACAGGTGGCAAGATGCTGTATAGGGAAGCACTCCTAATTTGCCAGCTTCATATTCTTCTCCTCCATGAAATTAAAAAAACCCATTGCTGGGCTGGGTGCAGTGGCTCACACCTATAATCCTAGCACTCTGGGAGGCTGAGGTGGGACAATTGCTTGAGCTCAGGAATTCAAGACCAACCTGAGCCAGAGTGAAACTTCATGTCTACTAAAAATAGAAAAATTAGCTGGGCATGATGATGGGTGCCTGTAGTTGCAGCTGCTTGGGAGGCTGAGGCAGGAGGATTGCTTGAACCCAGGAGTTTGAGGTTGCAGTGAGCTAGCCTGACTCCATAGCACTCTAGCCTGGGCAACAGACTCTGTCTCCAAAAAGAAAAAAAAAACCAACCCTGCTTTATTGAGGTATCACTCACATACTATACAATTTATCCTTTTAAAATGTTTTCTAGTATATACACAGTTATGCAAGTATCACCATTATTGAATTCCAGAACATTTTTCATCACCCATAAAGAAACAGACCCCATGCCTATGAACAGTCACACCCCAGTCTCTCCTTCCCCAGCTGGGCAACCACTGTACTAATTTCTGGGTGTATGGATTTACCTGTTTTGGCCTTTTCATATCCAGTAAGTGGCCTCCGTGAGCCCATGTCACGCTAACACAGGAAGCCCTTGTCCTGTTCTGCAGCAGATATAGAGTACTCAGAACCCGACAGTGAAGATCACAAAGGCATCTCCCTCCCTCAACCTGGGCTTCCGTGCCAAGGCAGAGATGGGAGACCCAGAAGTCTGTCCCGAAAATTTGCTGTCAAGTACTGGTGAGTTAACTTTGTGCTTCGCAAGGGGGAATAAACTCAGAAGACCCCTCCCATCAACTGGGATGGCAAAAAGTATGAACGATGGCCTCGTTCTCAGTGCCATTTACCACAGGGTCATTTTGATGAGCAGCAAGCTGGGCTTCTTAGGGGGCCTGGACCATCTTGTGAACACGGGCACAGAGCTGGGATCCTGCTACTTCCTTTGCTCAGAATTCAGCATTGCCTGGGCCTAAACCTCACCATTGTCTGTGACACCTGCTTTAGCTCTTGGTCCAAATAATTTGTTACCTCCCTTGACCAGCTTGGCTGTGTCCTTGAGAGCCACGAGGTTGCTTTGATGTCCACATGGTTCCTGGTTGAGTCACTGACAAATAAAGTGGCCTCGGTGCTTACCAGGGCCTGTGTGGAGGGGAGGCACCATGGCGATGACCTCAGACAATAAACAGACCTTTGGGATTGGACTGTGGCCTCCTAACTCCTGCTGACTCTGGTCTTGGAAACAAATGCAGAAGCTACTTTGTCCTGGGGATGATGGGAACAAGCTGCCTGGAGATATTTTGGTGTCTAGCAAATGTGTACTCCAAGTGTATAAAGGTTCTATGGTCCGAGTCTAAGGTGGTGGCATTATTTGTGCTTGATTGGCTGAATCGTGCACCAACTGCTTACTCAGTCACTTCGCTGAACGTTTATAGAGTGGGGAATGCACTAATTAACACCCTGGACTTGGATTTGGACAGGTTCAGTTGATCTCTGCTTTTTCGTGACATCTTGACAGCATCTTTTCTTTTCACTCATGAGGCTTTGGAATGGAGATAATAGTGGTGGCTGGTGACCCTGGACACAAGTGTGGTGGCCTGGTGTGGGGATGTGAGCCTCAGGGGCCTTTTCTGTGAGGACCTTGCCTCTCAGGGGTGTGAAGCTCAAAGGAGATGGTGTTTCTGAGTAGATTTCGGAGAGGTGGAAAGGGCTGGATGTAAAAGCCCCGCAGTCAGATCTTCCTGCATGGGAAGGGCCGGGTGAAGTCTCCCCTTGCTTCACGGGTGAGAAAATCGCCTTTGCTCAGCTGGAGGGACCTTTGACCGTCTCAGTCTGGGAAGAATCATTAATAGCCCATTATGTGGCTGTCGCTGTGTTAGACGGTTTGATGAGCGGTTTCATGCCCTGTGGCTTGGGAGGCAGAGTGGGGAGTGGAGAGTGTTTAGAGACTGCAGGCCTGGGCACTGTCACCCACCGCCTGTGTGCCCTAGAACAAGGCATATAAGTGGGCATGTGTGTGTGGATGTGTTTTGTATCGGTTTCTCTGTGTTTCCTGACAGCTATAGGGCCGTTGTGAGGACTGAGTGAGGAGGCGTGTGTCAGAACCTGGGAGGGCTCCGTCCGTGCCGTCCTGCTCCTCTAGGGCCTTTTGAATGGGCTCAGTATGCTCACTTTATGTGGGTCAGTCTTCATCTTGTGTAGAAATACCCTTTGTAACAAATAATCATGGGAGACGTTCCTGCTTCTCTTTACATACCTATGGGAGTGGGGAGCTCACTACCCACTGAGATATCTTGATCCATTTCAGAATAGTGTCATATGAATCTTAGACTATGCTAAGGTGGGTGTGAAGTCTTTACATGAAAATTATGAACAGCTCATCCTGACAAAAGGATGTGGTCAGCCTGCTACCCTGGTGTGGAAATGGTTGGCAGTGAACTTACTCTTATGAACTTACTCTTATGCCCTTCATGCACGGGAAGGCCTGTGGCATTTTAGGGATTAGTTAGAGGTTGAGATGGAGGTGAAGGACATTAGCCCAGGGAATTACGGAGTTGAAGCAAGGAGGGGATGGATGTGGGAGGAAGGGACCGTTAGGATGCTTAGGCAGGGAGGGACTGCTTTCTGTTTAAGGTTATAGTCTTATCCGTCCTGACCTTGCTGTCTCTTATTGCTGAAGAGCCTTCACTATAGTCCAGTAGGTACTTCATGATAAAACATTGCAGCCCAGCGAGAACTTTCTTAATCTGATGCCAGATAGCTACTAAGATCTCTAACAAGCGTTATTCTTGATAGATAGACATAGGATGTGTTCCCTTCCAGTTAAGACTAAGAAAAGAACGCCCAGTGTCCCCTCCCTTGTTCAACGTTGATCCATCACCAGCGTAGGAGAGAGGCAGGAGATGGACGCCTTGGAGAGAAAGAGGTGAAGGTATTTCTACTCACTGGTGGGGTGACCATCTGGCTGGGGGATGTCTAGACCCCCAATCTATGAATTATTAAAAGCAACAGAGTTGAGCCAGGTGGCCAAAGGTCAAATGTAAAAGTGCATGGCTTTCTAATAGACTTTTGGAAAGGCAGTCGAGGAAAGCACTGCGGTGGGGGGGGGGGGGGGGGTGGCGTGGTTTGGGCACCTCCCAGTGCTGCATCCAGGGCAGTGATTCTCGTCCTAAACTATCCGTGCAATGCAATGATACAGGGTCACATACTTGCAGCCCCTGGGATGAGACAGATAACTTTAGTTCACTTTTAGAGAGGAGGCACCTGTGGCTGGGAGAGGTTAGAGTGCAGTTGCCCAAGGTGACTTAGTGGACAGGAGGCTGAGCTGGGACTGGCCCTTCTGGACCAATTCTCCTTTCTTTGCGCAGCTTTCTACCCACATTCTTCAGACCTTACCACCGTCTCCACAATTCATCTTGTTTCGCCGGTGCTTCGTTGTTACCTCCAGAAGTGGCTGAGCTCATGGCTAGGGACAGGCCAGGACCGGGCACGGGGTTAGCACGTGCTCTGGGAGTTCTTTGATGAGCAACAGCTCTTCCTTCCTAGTGCACCTGTGGTGTGTGATGCTCTGAGGGAGGACGGGCCAGGCAGTCTGGGGTGTGCTCGGGGTCCTCTCTCTCTCTCCTTTGCCGTGCCGCCCCTCCACACTGCTTCCTTTTAGGCTCATTTACATCTTTGCTTTTTAATTTTTATTTAATGCCTCATCAAAGATCATACAAATTGCACGAGTTAACTGCAACAGGTGGAATCATAAAATAGAAAAAAAGGGATTCTTCCTCCGTGGTTCGCTGATGCTACACTCACCTACCCTGCAGCTTTACCAGCCGGTGGTAAAGAGCCTGAGATTGACTCTTCCACTCACTTTGCCAGGCTCATGTCAGGAGGTGCAAACAGGTTTTCCATTCATTCAGTGAAACTTTGCTGAATGTCTATTCTGAGCTGAGTGCTGGGGAGGCCATAGTCAAGAAGAGGAACCAAAACCCCTGCCCTCTTGGAGCTGACAGTCAGAGCCTTAAACTATCTCATATCACACAGTGATAGTCTTTGAAATGCCAGTCAACAATAAGGACCATGGAGAAAAATAAAGGAGGACCTCCTGCCCCCAGTAGTTTTAATTGAGGGGTCAGGGTAGAATTCACTAACAAGGTGAATTTTGTACATAGATCTGAAGGACCTATGGGAGAAAGCTGTGTAGACTTCTGGGAAGGAGCATGGAGGCTCAGGGCACAAAGGCCCTGGAGCAGGATTGTGCCTGGTCATGTGTTCTGTCAACTGGAGCACAGAGATAGGAAAAAAGATAGGAAGGGAAGTCACTGAAGGAGGAGGAAGGAGTGAGGGAAGGCAGGTTGGATGGGGCCTTGTTCTTGTTTATTTTGTTGTTGTTTAATGACAATGAGACCTTCTTAAACACCTGTCTCCTGCAACTTGCTTTTCTTATTTTTAATTGATGCATAATATTTTACATATTTGTGGGATACATGTAATATTTTGTTAAATGCAGAGAACGTGTAATGATGAAGTCGGGTATCCGTCACCTTGAGTATTTATCATTTCCATGTGCTGGGAATGTTTCAAGTTCTCCCCTGTTGCTACTTTGAAATATATAATACACCCTTACTGACTTTTCTTATTTAATGTCACATCACGGACATTCCTTTAGATCTATAGGTACAGATTTGATTTTTTAAAAACAATTACAAAATATTTATGGTGTCGATGTGCCATAATTTGTTTGATCGTTCTCTTTTGATCAATGCTCAGGTTGTTTCCAAAGTATTGTTTCTCTCTCCCCACTGTGGCAGCTCTGTAGTGGACACCTTCATTCTAGTGCTTATTCTGTGTTACAGAGAGGGCTTTCTAAGTCAAAAGGTGTGTATCTATATTTAATTTTAATAGATTTTGTTAGATTTATCTCCAGGAAAGTTGTAGCCGATTTCTCTGATAGAATTCTGGTTGCCTGGCTTTGCCTCATCCAGATGAATAGCTATTCTGCAAAGAGGGCAAATCACACCTGACAGAAACGGATGGCTCTGGAATCCTTCACCTGGTGGGAAGGTGTGTGGCCTTTTGTGATGTGCTGCTGGGAACAATATCATTTGCTCCTTTTTGGAGCTGTATTTGATGGTTGTGACGTCAAGATAGGCAAGAAGATGAGAACACAGCTGTTGCTGTGTTATTTGCATTGTGGCTAATTTTCCATATGCTTAAAATAAGCACAACACCAAGGAACTGCAAGGAAACAGATTCACACCTTGTCAAATAGTGCGTCTTGTTCCTGTAACATCTTAAGGGTAATTCTTCTGCATAGTACCCCTGCTTGTGAGCACGCAAACACTGGTCAAATCTCAGTGGGTATGTACCTGCTTGCCAACTGCCTCCTGGGATGTTCCGGAGGAGGATCTTATAAACTTTGAAGTTGACTTTTCATCTGTTTAATAGCCAAATATATTTGTGTGATTTGTACGACTGGACATTGAAGCTGTTTCCCATCTGCTGCAGTTCAAACAATGAATAATCTCGTGCACAAGTCTTTTTGCACATGTCTGAGGATATCTGTCGGGTGGACTTCTGGAAGTAGAATTACTTGAATCGAAAGGGACTTGCCTTTTCCCCGTGGATAGATACTCCCAAACTGTAAGGAAGGGTCTATGTCCCTGTCCACAGGGAACACAAGCGAGCACCTTTCCCCCACACCTTCTGCAGCGGAAGGTCTTGCCACACTTTTTGATTTTTTGCCACCCTGATGGGTGAGATGTCGTATGTCATTGTCATTTTGTTTTGTGTTTATTTCTTGTGAATAAAGGCGAGCATCTCTTCATGTGTTTGAGAGTTATTTCTGCTTCTGTCTTTTAATCCCTTGCCCCCTATTTTTTCTGATGGATTATTAGTCTGTCCTCTGGCCTTTGCCAGCATGGCCTATTTTTTTTTTTTTTTTATTGTTGGGGATTCATTGAGGGTACAAGAAACCATGTTACACTGGTTGTTGGAAAAGGTCCCTCTTACAATCGTGTTTTGCCCCCAAAAGGTGTGGCACACACCAAGACCCCAAGACTCCACCCCCCTCGCTCCTTCCCTCTCTCTGCTCTTCCTTTCCCCACCCCTCCCTCATTCTTCCTCTCTCTGCTCTCCCCTTCCCTCACCCCCACTGTGTCAATAAGTGTCATTAATTGTCCTCATATCAAACTTGAGTACATGGGATTCATGCTTCTCCATTCTTGAGATGCTTTACTAAGAATAATGTGTTCCACTTCCATCCAGGTTAATACAAAGGCTGTAAAGTCTCCATTTTTTTTTAATGG
>CAUYON010130087.1:0-10555 GCA_963573935.1 Arctocebus calabarensis | reverse complement strand
ACCCATGCCCCACAGGGAGGAATTGCACACTGGGCTGCTGACCCTGCGGGCCTTGACCCTCCCCCATCCCATCACTCTGACTTTCCTCTACACCTGGTCTTGTCTTCTGCCAGGACCTTCCCATTTCCCCCGGGGCTGGCTTGACCCCATCTGCCCAGGCCCTGCTCACCTGCTCTGCCCTGGGCCTCAGCACTGATGTTCTGGGTGAGGGGTTTGTCCAAAGGCAGGGTCCAGATGTCTTCCTCGTTGAGCCCATAGAACTGGACTTGGCAGCGGAAGTGATTGCGGGGGTTGTGCCAGAAGGTGGCCGAGACTCTCAGGCGGCTGCTCAGGCAGTACTTGGAGTCACTATCTTTGGGGTTCTCCTTGTAGGGCTGAGGGTCTGTGCTGACCCCACTCTGTACCTCCTTCCCGTTCACCCACCAGCTCAGCTCCACATGGTCAGGGTAGAAGCCTGTGGCTAGGCACACGAGTGTGGCCTTTTGGGTCCGGGCAATCTCTGCTTCTGAGGGTTCAAAGACGGCCACCTTGGGTAGGGTCACCTTGTTCAGGTTGTCTGAAAGTGAAGAGGGGATATAGCCAGGGCTGGGTGACAGTATCCAGGCCTGTCAGGGGCTCTGTGTATATGAGAAAGTGCTAGGAGGGTCACAGTGAAGCACAGTTATGTCCCAGCAGGTTCTGATTGCTTTGGAGACACTGTCCCAGTGAGAGTTGCTGTTCTTCCTCAGCTTTGTCCCTTCTTCCTGAGTTATTCCTCAGATGCACCCTGCCTACCTTCTCCCCCATCTCCCTAGCTGGCATTATGGCCTGATTTTCTTGGCTTACCTTGAAGTATTTTGTACTCTGAGACTTGTTGATCATCCATCAAAAGAGTGTTTCTGTCTATTATTCTTCCTGGGTCAAGCCCTGCCTGGTGCACAGTTATCTAATCTTTCAGACTTCTAAGCAGGCATGGTCAAGTTGAAATGCACCGCAATTTGAGGTAGCACTCTCTCATGAGTGTGAGTATAGCAACTACATTGATTCATTGAGTTTCTTCCTAATTATAAATCCCTTCCTTCCTTTCTCTCTTTCTTTTTTTTCTGATGAGGCATATGGGTTTATCTGTTTGAGTGATACCACATGTCAGTTAGAATTAGTTTATCTTGAGTGGAAGAGACAATTACTCTGTTATGTCTGAGTATATATTTTTTCTACATACCATACCCAGCTCACTGTTTTCTTCCACATGTAACCTGGTTGAAGAGCCCTGTTGCCTCTGGCTAATATCCTATCTGGTGTTCCACATTTACTCCCACACTGGAAAGCAAGGAGAGAGTGGCAGCTTGCCCAGGGTGGCTGTAATCCTGTTTAAGATAGTGTTCAATCTGTCCAATGCTTTCTTTTTTCCACTGTCCAAGAAACCATGGCCAAGTTTGGAATCCTAGCTTATAGTCCAGCTTTGTATTCATAAAAGTCATACAAGCTTGTTTGGTGAACATAAACACATTGCAAAATCCAGGACCATTTTTGCAATGTGCCCTTCCACATACTTGACAGATGGGAGAGAAAGCATTTCTGGGATTACTGGAAGGAACGACCTCATCTGAAGCATGTGTGGAGTGGAAGAAACCACATCCATGCTTCATGCATACTCCCCTTTGCTGGAATTTACTGTGCCCTCCATTTGGCTCTGTTCCAGCCAGAGCTTTTGGTGCAGAATGTGGCAAGCCTAGATGTGTCCCATTGTATCCAAATTTTAGAAACATTTCTGATGAGAAAATTGAGACATAGGTTTAGAAAAAGGCAAAGCCTGTGACCAAGTGGTGCTAAACAACAGGGGTGAAAATGATAGTCACAACAAATTGAATAGTCCCTTCCATTCTGCATGTCTAAGGGAGCATGAGCAGCATAACTTTCCTCTCAAATTGCACCCCCCACTTGCTGCCCCTTGAAGCCAGGCTTTTAAATCTCATGATCTGTATTTTCCTTTAAACTTTGGGTCAATGTATCCCCACCTGCAAAACAATACCTGCCCCAACTGCCCAATCCTGTGAGTGCATTCCTCCAGACTGGACCCTGTCCCATCAAACCTCACTCTGCCCACTTGTCCATCTCCTCCCAAGAGTGCTAACAGGTGTGTGTGGGTTTCCCAATGGGTCCCTTATCCAATTGTGCCATCATAGACTTTGAAATTTGAGAAAGTGGGATCTCCTATCTATTTTCTCTTCTTTGCGCCTGTGTCTTGCTAAGATGAGATTGGTGTTCAGTTGTACCAGTTTTTTCAGACCTACCTCCCTGTCCCTGCCAAACACAGCATACCCCAGCCACTCCCCGGCAGCACCTGCAATGTCTGTGATGCCCCTACAGGGACTTCTGCCCTCAAGCCACCCCAGTCTCAGCAATGTGGTTCTCACTGCCTCCCGATCCTTTAAATCTCTTCTTTGAAAACTGGTAGAGAAGGACAGAGGAAGATGAAGGCAAGAACAGAGGTCTGTGCTGGAGGCCGCCTTTGGGAAGGATTTTAACATAGAAAGACAGAGCATTTCACCAGCACGGAGTCATCAGAGAGTCGAGTCCCGTCTCCAGAATTGGAGTTATAATGGGGAAGGAAAAATCGAAAAGAAAGAAAAAAAGGAAAATTAAACAATGCCCTCTAAGCAAGTAGAGATGAAAGGAGTCCCCGAGAATACCAAAAAGAACAGGAAAACACAAAGCACCAAAGGGTAAACAAAGAGCTCTGTGCCCTGAGAGCAGCAGGAACTCAGCAGATCCACACATGGGACAAGCTCCAGGAAGGTAAGAGAACAAACTTGAACAAAGTGAGGGGGGTGGCTCTGACCTCTATCCTTACACCCAATTCCCTTCCCAGTGACTAGTCTTTGTAGTCAAACACTAACCCGTCCATGGAGCCCCCATACCTGTCACGGTGAGTCTGGTGCCGAGCCCAAAGTGGAGGGGTGAATTATAAGAGCACAGCTGCAGCTGGCTGAGATAAAACCCAGTTGAGGTCTCCAGAGGCTGGGCAAGTCTTAGTTACCTGAGAGCGGGCTGCCCACCTTTCTCTGCCTGAGTTCCTGGCTAAAGGAACTCTATTAGGAAAAAGACCTCAGCATGCCGTGGGCCAAGAGAGGCAACAGGAAGAAGCTTAGGAAGAGCAGATCCCCGCACATAAGAAGGAAGGTCCAACTGAGAAAGGAGTGAGGAGGCAGATTACAGACCGAAGGTTTAGAGAAGAGAAATACACAAGTCAACCAAACCTCACCAAAAAAGAATGACAGACATAGCTCCATGGAACTCCTACGGGCTCAGAGATTTTACCTAACTGCCTTCCATAGCACCAGGAGGTAATCCTGGCTCCAAGGGACAACATCCCTACCACCCTGGTTCTGCCCTTACCTAGGACAGAGAGTCGAGTCCCGTCTCCAAAATGCTGTGCCTGATTGCTACACAGTGCATTGTGAATGTGCCAACCCCCAGCAGAGCTGGCGTGGGCCTGTCCACCGTGGTGTCTGGGGCTCCGGTACACACTCCACTCACCCACACTCTCTGAGCCTCTTCCTGGCAGTTTTCTCTGTCCCTGCCCCTTCCAAAGAGTCCCCCTAGAACTCTGACCTTGCCATGCACTATCCTAAAAGATGCCTTTTACATACCCAAGATGGAGATCTTGGTTCCACTGCCGAAAAATTGTTTTTCATTAGTTTCACAACATGAAAGCCTGGCAGGAAAAGTGCAATCTACTTCCATTCCTGCCTCCCCATGTCCACCTGCTGGACCTCCTCCCCCATCCCTCAGGAGATTTTTAAACTCTGGGACATGGATGGAGGGGACAGTGGTTCAACCTAACACACTCTGGCCAGAGGGACAATTAGGCCCTGTGTAGCCTTTCACTTTCTCTCGCCTGTGTCCCTTTCCTTTCTGCATGAGGGAGAAAAACGGCAGGACCATGAAACTGAGAGGTCAGAGGCTTTCCCATCTATCATGGCCATGGTGGGCATCCTCCAGGGAGACAGGACTTGGACAAGGAGATCCATTCTAAGTCCAGCCTACCTGCCTCCTGATAGGGGATCCCAGGCTTGACATAGCCAGTCCATGAAATATTGGAGATTGAGGATCTCTCTTCCTTGTCTGCACTAAGACTAGAATTCAGATCTTCCTGATCCAAATATGCTTTAACCTAGGTATCCAAGACAAAGGCTCCATCTGGACCCCAGCCCTTCCTTTCAGATTCCAGCACCCCCAGCCTTATCTGACTTACCTAAGACAGTAAGCTGTCTTCCCTCCCCAAAAAAGAGATTCCTTCCAGAACACAGCCTCCTGGGGCCACTTCATAACCTCCCATCCTCTGCTGAGCTCAGCTGGGATTCAGGCAGAGGTTGGGCTTTTCTGGATATCTTTTTCCACGAAGTCACCAACCCTGCTTTGGACACTAGGGACACCCTTCTAGAGCATGCCCAGGACCCAGGCAGGGGTGAACAGCCCTCCCATGATATCTGGAGCAGAAAGATATGAAGCCCCTGCAGAGAGCCTCTGCCAATGAAGAAGACAGGCTGGTGTCACAGCTCATTCGTTACCTGGGCTTTCTCCTAGCCCCTATCATGGGGAACTCCATGAAGAGGTAGTACTATGTCCTTTCTCTTTCTTATCCTACCACCCTGGACATCTGAGCTGCCTGAATGGATCCAGCCTCCTAGGGAACCTCCCCTTATCTTAATCCCAGACATGAGACAACATTCTCTCAAGGAGGACTTCGGAGTTGATACTCCCTTCCCTTTGACATTTCCTGAGATGAAGTCCTCCTTCATGGCACCCCATTGAGAGTCCCCAGTCTTACCTACAACTGTTAGCCTGGTCCCTGAGCCGAAGGTGTAGTCATAGTTAGCACATCAGAATGAGGCCACTCTAAAATGGACATGTTAGACCCACCTTCCCTTACTATGGACTTGGAAAGTCTTACCTACAACTGTAAGACTGGTGCCTTCTCCAAAGAAAACTTCAGTGTTCACACAGTGGCATGGGTCAAGGAGGGAAAGAATTTCAGTGCATGGAGAGGAGCAGGCCCTCTGGCTCGTGTCTGGAGGATAACACCCCCCTCTTGTGCTTTATGGGTATTGCACAGAACACCTTTAACTTTTGACTTTGGGAGGCCAGTGACTATGGCAAAGCCCATCCAGAGAGTCCTTGCCCCTTACTTAGAGGATGCTTCCTACAGATGGTCCCTCTCTGAGGACCCAACAAAAGGATGTGGGCCTGGAGAGATGGGCAGGGCCCCAGAAGCTGTGACTGAACCCATCGTGACCTCTGGCTCCTTCTTGAGTGCTGTAGCAAGCTGGTCACCTCCCACACAACCTCCCACTGACCCCGTCCCTGAGTTTATCACCTGTGAATCCTCTGATATATTCTTATTTCTGGATCCTCTCTGTCTGGAAAGATTTGGTTCTGATCTGGGCTTATCCTTGTTCAGGGCAGTAGACTGACTTGTGGTCTGGGGTGAAGGAGGCAGGCTGATCCAACCACATTTGGGCTTGGGATCCAGGAGAAAAGTAAAAGGAATGTAGGTGTTGGGATAGGCAGAAAGGTTTTTGTAAAGGTTTCCCATAGAATTGAATCACCGTGGCCCCCTGTCCCCACAATGTTATAGCTTTATACAAAAACAGCCCCTCCCATGGGACTGCCCCATGGAAGAAACCACCAAACCTGGAAGAAACCACCAAAGCAGCTGCTTCTCCAAGGGCAGTGGAGGACGTCACCTTTTATTGTGCAAGGTGGTGGTGTGGGGCATGGGCCAGGCTCAGGTCTTCCTCCTCACCCTTACACCTTATTGTCAGAGCATTCTGGCCTCCTCAAAGCTGGGTGCCTTTGTAAGGCTGTCTGCTGAGGGGGCTGGTCTCCCTGGTATCCACCCCTCTCCAAGCTGTCATTACAGTAGGGAACCTCCCTGTCAGGAAGCCACAGCCCCTGTCTACCCTGGCCCTCTGCTGAGTTCGTGCATCACCTTTACTCCAAGAATAACACTCCTCAGTGCCCAAACTCTGTCTCTATGGCCAACTCTGAGACTCTGGGTTGGTCATCTGAGGTCTAGAGTCCTCTGGAGATTTGACCATGCGCTACACAGAGTAGGGGCTTGGCTGCATTTCCAGGAATGGTTGCGTGGTGAGCACGACCTCTCATTGTTTCCCTCAGAAATCAGTGAGTTAAAAGGAATTGAGGAAGTGGATGGATCAGCAGAGAATGTCGGACAAGTATTTAGATATAATCATGAGGCCACGTAATCATGATCACAGTCTTTCCTGACGAAGAGAGAGATTCTAAGTTGCTGGTAGATAGTTTATTTTCCTTGCACATTGGACCCACTTATGAGTGGCCTAGATGATGACTCATTTCATTGCCTTTTAAGCTATGACTTAAAATCTACAAGAAGAAAAAAAGACAAACTTGACTACATAATAATGATCCACTTGCATGGTAGAATATAAACAGAATCTAAAGACAATTAATATTACAAAAATACATGCAATTCTCTTAAGAATGATTAATTTCCCCAATATATGATGAACTAGAAATCAGTAAGAAAATAACCTGGCAGTTCAATAAAAATGGGCAAAGAGGAGATGATTCGGGAAAAAAAAACCCAAATGCTGTGTAAGTACTCGGGGGAAAACCCCTCAGAATGATAAACATAAAGCAAGACTATATTGGAAAACTCCTTTTCTCTAATTTGATGAAAAAATTGAGTTATGGACAACCATTCTATGATACTAACTCATTGGTGAAGTAACCACTTGACACGTAGATTACTGGTAGAAGTGCAAGGTGATAAACCCTTTTAGGGAGAAACTTGGACACATCTAAAAAGAATATAAATGCACTTGCTTTTCCCTTTGGAAATCCTGTGTATGAGAATTTATCTTGTGAATACTCTTTCATCCCCCCCAAAAATGTGCATTAAATATTTGCATCATCTAGAATAGCAAGACAAGATAGGAAAATACTTAAGTGCCCATCAGTAGGAGGCTGAATAAATACACCCTGATATATTTATTCACATGGTGGAATAATATTTTATGCTAATAAATTTTTGAATTTCTTTGGAAAGCTCTCTAGGATACATAATGAACTTCAGAACAGCAATATGCAAAATCACATAACTGTATGTTGACTTTTGCTAACAAAGGTTGGAGAAATAGAAATAAAAATTATACTTTGTTCAGTTGATTCTGTATACAGAAGCACTGAAAGGACATAAAGGCAACTGATAAAAGTGATGCTCTTTTTAGGATGAGTGAAGTTGATAGAAACACAGTGGCAGTAAAAGTTACATTTCTCAGTGTCAACTTTATTGGGTTGTTCCTATTTGGGGGCATATTATCTACATTATCTATTTAAAATAAAATGTAAATGAATACAATTTAAAAAGAAAAGAAAAACAATGCAGTATTGCCTTAAGTTAAAATAATATTTGAAAACATACCCGGTACTTAAGAAAAGGTAGGTTTTTTTTCACAAAGCCACTGTTTTCTCCTAAGAACATCATTTATGTCAAAAGTCGTTTCATGATCTTGAAATTGCTCAGTGGAGCTCCAACCACTTAGGATGCTCGTAAAAATGCAGATTTCTGGATATTCCTTGTGAACTCAGTCCTAGAAAGGGAGTTATAATCTCTAGGATTGGGTTTAATCATTTATATTTATAAAAAATAGCATTATTCTGGGCATTTCTGTCACAGTGACAGCATTTGGACCCACAGCCTGTTCTCTGACTTGAGAAGAGGAGGAATAAGCCACAGAGAACACCAGAATACTGTTTAGAGGGCCCTAAGCTGGGTGCGAGGAGGGAATATATCGTAGAAATTAGGGGGAAAGAGCAGGGCCAGAAGAGTGTCTCACGCCTGTAATCTTAGCACATTGGGGAGAACAAAGCTGGAGGATCTATTGAGCTCAGGAGTTCAAGACCAGTCTGAGCAAGATCAAGCGCAGGACCCCATTTCTACTAGAAATTGAAAAAAAAATTACCCGAGCTTCGTGATGGGTACCTGTCTGTAGTCCCAGGTACTTGGGAGACTGAAGCAGGAGGATGGCTTGTTTCCAGGAGTCTGAGGTTGCTGTGACCTCGACTGACACCACAGCACGCCAGCCTGGGACTTAGAATGAGTCTGAGAGGGAAACATACATAGGGAAAAAATGAAAGGCGAAGCTGTTTACTTACTTCATTAATAGTGACCAATCTCAAACTACTCTGCTAAATGCCCAGAGGTTGACTGATTTCATCCAAAGCCTCTTCTGTATTACCTGTCCTCAATCGGGACACACAGTGTATTTTGATTTATTTCCTTTTATTTTTCTTATTCACTCTTTTGCCTATCAACATTTTACCCTGTAAGTGAGTGTCCTTTCAATCACCTTGCTGTGAGCACTTATCCCGACTGGCCTTACAAATAATAATGCCCCTCGGTCTTGGCATCATAGTTTCTCCCAGTGCTCATGGAGCAGGTCAGTTTACTGTGCTTCCCCATTTTTTTTTCCTAAGGGACACAGACCATTTCGGCACTCAAATTGGAGTCATTCATCAAGTCAGCAGCAGGGGGCAGGCATTCCTTACTTTTGGACCTATATTTCTGCAACCTGAGCTTGGCCACTTGAGGGGGCGGGAAGAACTGCAGTGTCACATGTCACTTCTGACAGGGCCCAGGACTGGCCAGGGCTCCGCCAGGCTTAACTAGGTCCTGGATGCAGACCACTAAGCTACCTTGCTCAAGTTCAATTTCTCTTAGGTGCCTGAGGGCTAACTACTTTAGCTGGAGAGAGAGAGTGAGTCTTAGAGAGAATAAAGCAGTCTTCTTAGAAAGATAGATAGATCTTAGTCTTTAGTAGAGCTTAGTGATCTTCAGCAGAGAGATGTTGTGCTGGCATGCTGCAGGCAGGAGAGGAGACAGTCAGAGTAAGCGGGTCCGTGATAGAATATGCATGCTCCTTGACTGCCTTCTCCTCTAGCCTAATATAAGGCCAATCTCCTGCTTCTCAACACCATAGGCGTAGAGACTGCCAATTCACCACTGCTTTCATCTCTTGAGCTCTCATGCTTGTTAGGAGAGCTAAATCTCTCCCCATACCCTTTCCACCCAGGTGTTCCATCATTGAGCAACACAGGTATTTCTTATAACTCTCACTCCTTCTAGCCATAGGCTATACGGGCTGCAACACTGCAGAGGCTAGGGTTGGGGGAAGGAAGCAGGATTAGCCCTGTGCCTTTCTCAGATTGGTAGGAAGACCTGCAAGTAACGTTTTAGACACTTGCAATTCTTGAACCCTATGGAGTATGTTGATAGACTCACTTTAATTTTTTTCTCACAATGTTCTCAGTGTGGAACTGAAACCTGAAGAGACTAAAGGAATAGCCCAAAGAGGAGGAGGCTGAGCCGAAACCACCACCCAGGACTCCTTGCTTAAGATCAGGAGTAGAAGGGGGTGGGGTTGGCAGGTGCCACCACCCTGCCGGGTCCCCCATCAGTGAAGCCTACATCCAGGAGCCCACATAGATCAGGAGCTGCATCATGCCTATGAGACCTGGGGCAGGTCACTGGCTTCCTAAGCTCTCAATTCTCTGTCTGCAAAATGGGAATAATAATACACATTATTATTAATGGGGTTGTTGTGAGAACTGAAGGAGACAGCATACATGAAGATTTATGGTGGAGCCTAAATAGAGTCAGTGAGAATCTTCATTACCATTACTTTCAAGAAATACTGGCCTAGGGGGCGGAGCAAGATGGCGGACGAGTAACAGCTTCCTTGCAGCTGGGCAGGGTGAGACTGGGGAGAGAGGACTTCAGGCATCTCTGCCAGGTGGGGTCTGCCCAGAAACTTCCCTTTGGGGACACAGGGAGACAGCGTGAGGCTTCTGGACACCCTGAGGAAGGCTAACGCGGCGGAGATTGGGCAAATGGTTGCGTCTGTTCATTCGGTCTGATCCTGTCGGCAGCTGTGGGTGGGGCAGCAGTGGGACTGCAGGCTGGAAGGCCTTGCTTGTAAGCCGTTTGGGTTTCTTTTGGACTTGGCACTTGGTTGAACTGCCTTAGGAGAACCTGGGCAGGAATGTGGGGTTTTTTGAGTGTTGCCTGGGGACCCAGACTGGGACACCAAGCGAGACAGAGCTGCCAGGGTTTGGTGGTGGGCTATGTGGAGCCATTGTGGGAGAATTGCCCTGGAAAGCTCCACCCTCAGGGTCGCAAAACAGGCATTGGGCAGGAGTGAGTAATCTAGTGACTGAGCAGCCTAAAGGCGGGGACTGAGACGCCTGCAGCCTTAGCCCTCAGGGGTATAGGGTGAGACCGGTTTTGGCACACTGGGTAAGTGGATAGCCACTCAAGGAGTGATCCCAGCCACAGCACTTTCCTGGGAAAGCTTCGGCTTAGCCCAAGTTAGCAATTTAAAGTGTGTTCTAAGCAGGCTGAGTAGGATTTAAGCTCTCCACCCTGCAGGGTTTGAGAAATCATTAGAAACACAGGGTCACTCCCTACAAAGATCCAGTAACAACAGAGCGATTCTGCCAGGGTCTGATCTGGGAGAGACACCTCCCC